>CAUPSL010001217.1:0-29830 GCA_963514005.1 Raja brachyura | reverse complement strand
TTCTCTGCCTCAGAGGGCGGTGGAGGCCGGTTCTCTGGATGCTTTCAAGAGAGAGCTAGATAGGGCTCTTAAAGATAGCGGAGTCAGGGGATATGGGGAGAAGGAAGGAACGGGGAACTGATTGGGGATGATCAGCCGTGATCACAGTGAATGGCGGTGCTGGCTCGAAGGGCCGAATGGCCTCTACTCCTGCACCTGCACCTACATTGTGTTACATTGTGTTACACTGTGTTACATTGTGTTGTGTTACATTGTGTTACACTGTGTTACATTGTGTTACACTGTGTTACACTGTGTTACATTGTGTTGTGTTACACTGTGTTACACTGTGTTACATTGTGTTACATTGTGTTACATTGTGTTACACTGTGTTGCACTGTGTTACACTGTGTTACATTGTGTTGTGTTACATTGTGTTACACTGTGTTACACTGTGTTACATTGTGTTACATTGTGTTACACTGTGTTACATTGTGTTACATTGTGTTACACTGTGTTACATTGTGTTGTGTTACATTGTGTTACATTGTGTTACACTGTGTTACATTGTGTTGTGTTACATTGTGTTACACTGTGTTACATTGTGTTACATTGTGTTACACTGTGTTACATTGTGTTGTGTTACATTGTGTTACATTGTGTTACATTGTGTTACACTGTGTTACATTGTGTTACATTGTGTTGCACTGTGTTACACTGTGTTACATTGTGTTACACTGTGTTACATTGTGTTACACTGTGTTACACTGTGTTACACTGTGTTACACTGTGTTACATTGTGTTACATTGTGTTACACTGTGTTACATTGTGTTGTGTTACATTGTGTTACACTGTGTTACACTGTGTTACATTGTGTTGTGTTACATTGTGTTACACTGTGTTACATTGTGTTACATTGTGTTACACTGTGTTACATTGTGTTGTGTTACATTGTGTTACATTGTGTTACACTGTGTTACATTGTGTTGTGTTACATTGTGTTACATTGTGTTACATTGTGTTACATTGTGTTACACTGTGTTACATTGTGTTACATTGTGTTGCACTGTGTTACACTGTGTTACATTGTGTTACATTGTGTTACACTGTGTTACACTGTGTTACACTGTGTTACATTGTGTTACATTGTGTTGCACTGTGTTACACTGTGTTACATTGTGTTACATTGTGTTACACTGTGTTACACTGTGTTACACTGTGTTACACTGTGTTACATTGTGTTACACTGTGTTACACTGTGTTACACTGTGTTACATTGTGTTACACTGTGTTACACTGTGTTACATTGTGTTACATTGTGTTGCACTGTGTTACACTGTGTTACATTGTGTTACATTGTGTTACACTGTGTTACACTGTGTTACACTGTGTTACACTGTGTTACATTGTGTTGCACTGTGTTACACTGTGTTACACTGTGTTACATTGTGTTACATTGTGTTACACTGTGTTACACTGTGTTACATTGTGTTGTGTTACACTGTGTTACACTGTGTTACATTGTGTTGCACTGTGTTACACTGTGTTACACTGTGTTACATTGTGTTGCACTGTGTTACACTGTGTTACACTGTGTTACACTGTGTTACATTGTGTTGCACTGTGTTACACTGTGTTACACTGTGTTACATTGTGTTACATTGTGTTACACTGTGTTACACTGTGTTACACTGTGTTACATTGTGTTGTGTTACACTGTGTTACACTGTGTTACATTGTGTTGCACTGTGTTACACTGTGTTACACTGTGTTACACTGTGTTACATTGTGTTACATTGTGTTGTGTTACACTGTGTTACACTGTGTTACATTGTGTTGCACTGTGTTACACTGTGTTACACTGTGTTACATTGTGTTACATTGTGTTACACTGTGTTACATTGTGTTACATTGTGTTGCACTGTGTTACACTGTGTTACACTGTGTTACATTGTGTTACACTGTGTTACACTGTGTTACACTGTGTTACATTGTGTTACACTGTGTTACACTGTGTTACACTGTGTTACATTGTGTTACACTGTGTTACACTGTGTTACACTGTGTTACATTGTGTTACACTGTGTTACATTGTGTTGTGTTACATTGTGTTACACTGTGTTACACTGTGTTACATTGTGTTACACTGTGTTACATTGTGTTGTGTTACATTGTGTTACATTGTGTTACACTGTGTTACATTGTGTTACATTGTGTTACATTGTGTTACATTGTGTTGTGTTACATTGTGTTACATTGTGTTGTGTTACATTGTGTTACATTGTGTTACATTGTGTTACGTTGTGTTGTGTTACACTGTGTTACATTGTGTTACATTGTGTTACACTGTGTTACACTGTGTTACATTGTGTTACACTGTGTTACACTGTGTTACATTGTGTTACACTGTGTTACACTGTGTCACATTGTGTTACATTGTGTTACATTGTGTTACATTGTGTTACATTGTGTTACACTGTGTTACACTGTGTTACATTGTGTTACACTGTGTTACACTGTGTTACATTGTGTTACACTGTGTTACACTGTGTCACATTGTGTTACATTGTGTTACATTGTGTTACATTGTGTTACATTGTGTTACACTGTGTTACACTGTGTTACATTGTGTTACAGTGTGTTACATTGTGTTACACTGTGTTACACTGTGTTACATTGTGTTACACTGTGTTACATTGTGTTACATTGTGTTACATTGTGTTACACTGTGTTACACTGTGTTACATTGTGTTACATTGTGTTACATTGTGTTACACTGTGTTACATTGTGTTACATTGTGTTACACTGTGTTACACTGTGTTACATTGTGTTACATTGTGTTACATTGTGTTACATTGTGTTACACTGTGTTACACTGTGTTACATTGTGTTACATTGTGTTACATTGTGTTACACTGTGTTACATTGTGTTACATTGTGTTACATTGTGTTACATTGTGTTACACTGTGTTACACTGTGTTACACTGTGTTACATTGTGTTACACTGTGTTACACTGTGTTACACTGTGTTACATTGTGTTACACTGTGTTACATTGTGTTACACTGTGTTACATTGTGTTACATTGTGTTACATTGTGTTACATTGTGTTACACTGTGTTACACTGTGTTACACTGTGTTACACTGTGTTACATTGTGTTACAGTGTGTTACATTGTGTTACATTGTGTTACATTGTGTTACATTGTGTTACATTGTGTTACATTGTGTTGCACTGTGTTACATTGTGTTACATTGTGTTACATTGTGTTACATTGTGTTACAGTGTGTTACACTGTGTTACACTGTGTTACATTGTGTTACACTGTGTTACACTGTGTTACACTGTGTTACATTGTGTTACATTGTGTTACATTGTGTTGTGTTACACTGTGTTACACTGTGTTACACTGTGTTACATTGTGTTACATTGTGTTACATTGTGTTACATTGTGTTACATTGTGTTACACTGTGTTACACTGTGTTACACTGTGTTACATTGTGTTACACTGTGTTACATTGTGTTACACTGTGTTACATTGTGTTACACTGTGTTACATTGTGTTACATTGTGTTACACTGTGTTACATTGTGTTACACTGTGTTACACTGTGTTACACTGTGTTACATTGTGTTACATTGTGTTACATTGTGTTACATTGTGTTACATTGTGTTACACTGTGTTACACTGTGTTACACTGTGTTACATTGTGTTACACTGTGTTACATTGTGTTACACTGTGTTACATTGTGTTACATTGTGTTACACTGTGTTACACTGTGTTACACTGTGTTACACTGTGTTACACTGTGTTACATTGTGTTACATTGTGTTACATTGTGTTACATTGTGTTACATTGTGTTACACTGTGTTACACTGTGTTACACTGTGTTACATTGTGTTACATTGTGTTACACTGTGTTACATTGTGTTACATTGTGTTACACTGTGTTACACTGTGTTACACTGTGTTACATTGTGTTACACTGTGTTACATTGTGTTACACTGTGTTACATTGTGTTACATTGTGTTGTGTTACATTATGTTACATTGTGTTACACTGTGTTACATTGTGTTACATTGTGTTGTGTTACATTATGTTACATTGTGTTACACTGTGTTACATTGTGTTACTTTGTGTTACATTGTGTTGTGTTACATTGTGTTACATTGTGTTACATTGTGTTACATTCTGTTACATTGTGTTACATTCTGTTACACTGTGTTACATTGTGTTACATTGTGTTACATTGTGTTACATTGTGTTACATTGTGTTACATTCTGTTACACTGTGTTACATTGTGTTACATTGTGTTACATTGTGTTACATTGTGTTACACTGTGTTACATTGTGTTAGATTGTGTTACATTGTGTTACACTGTGTTACATTGTGTTACATTGTGTTACATTGTGTTACACTGTGTTACATTGTGTTACACTGTGTTACACTGTGTTACATTGTGTTACACTGTGTTACATTGTGTTGTGTTACATTGTGTTACACTGTGTTACATTGTGTTACATTGTGTTACACTGTGTTACATTGTGTTGTGTTACATTGTGTTACATTGTGTTACATTGTCTTGTGTTACATTGTGTTACACTGTGTTACATTGTGTTACATTGTGTTACACTGTGTTACATTGTGTTGTGTTACATTGTGTTACATTGTGTTACATTGTGTTACATTGTGTTACATTGTGTTACATTGTGTTGTGTTACATTGTGTTACATTGTGTTACACTGTGTTACATTGTGTTACATTGTGTTGTGTTACATTGTGTTACACTGTGTTACATTGTGTTACACTGTGTTACATTGTGTTGTGTTACACTGTGTTACACTGTGTTACATTGTGTTACATTGTGTTACATTGTGTTACATTGTGTTACACTGTGTTACATTGTGTTACATTGTGTCACATTGTGTTACACTGTGTTACATTGTGTTACATTGTGTTACACTGTGTTACATTGTGTTACACTGTGTTACATTGTGTTACACTGTGTTACACTGTGTTACACTGTGTTACATTGTGTTACATTGTGTTACATTGTGTTACACTGTGTTACACTGTGTTACACTGTTTTACACTGTGTTACATTGTGTTACACTGTGTTACATTGTGTTACACTGTGTTACACGGTGTTACACTGTGTTACACTGTGTTACACTGTGTTACATTGTGTTACACTGTGTTACACTGTGTTACACTGTGTTACACTGTGTTACATTGTGTTACATTGTGTTACACTGTGTTACATTGTGTTACATTGTGTTACATTGTGTTACATTGTGTTACACTGTGTTACACTGTGTTACATTGTGTTACATTGTGTTACACTGTGTTACACTGTGTTACATTGTGTTACATTGTGTTACATTGTGTTACATTGTGTTACACTGTGTTACATTGTGTTACATTGTGTTACATTGTGTTACATTGTGTTACATTGTGTTACATTGTGTTACACTGTGTTACACTGTGTTACATTGTGTTACATTGTGTTACATTGTGTTACATTGTGTTACACTGTGTTACATTGTGTTACATTGTGTTACATTGTGTTACACTGTGTTACATTGTGTTACACTGTGTTACATTGTGTTACACTGTGTTACACTGTGTTACATTGTGTTACACTGTGTTACACTGTGTTACACTGTGTTACACTATGTTGCACTGTGTTACATTGTGTTACATTGTGTTACACTGTGTTACATTGTGTTACACTGTGTTACACTGTGTTACACTGTGTTACATTGTGTTACACTGTGTTACACTGTATTACATTGTGTTACACTGTGTTACACTGTGTTACACTGTGTTACATTGTGTTACACTGTGTTACATTGTGTTACATTGTGTTACATTGTGTTACACTGTGTTACACTGTGTTACATTGTGTTACATTGTGTTACATTGTTTTACATTGTGTTACACTGTGTTACACTGTATTACACTGTGTTACATTGTGTTACATTGTGTTACATTGTGTTACACTGTGTTACACTGTATTACACTGTGTTACATTGTGTTACATTGTGTTACATTGTGTTACATTGTGTTACACTGTGTTACACTGTATTACACTGTGTTACATTGTGTTACACTGTATTACATTGTGTTACATTGTGTTACACTGTGTTACACATGTGTTGTGTTACATTGTGTTACACTGTGTTACATTGTGTTACATTGTGTTACATTGTGTTACATTGTGTTACATTGTGTTACACTGTGTTACACATGTGTTGTGTTACATTGTGTTACATTGTGTTACACTGTGTTACACTGTGTTACACTGTGTTACATTGTGTTACACTGTGTTACATTGTGTTACATTGTGTTACATTGTGTTACATTGTGTTACACTGTGTTACATTGTGTTACATTGTGTTACATTGTGTTAGATTGTGTTACACTGTGTTACATTGTGTTGTGTTACACTGTGTTACACTGTGTTACACTGTGTTACACTGTGTTACGTTGTGTTACATTGTGTTACACTGTGTTACATTGTGTTACACTGTGTTACACTGTGTTACATTGTGTTACATTGTGTTACATTGTGTTACATTGTGTTAGATTGTGTTACACTGTGTTACACTGTGTTACATTGTGTTACATTGTGTTACATTGTGTTACATTGTGTTACACTGTGTTACATTGTGTTACATTGTGTTACATTGTGTTACACTGTGTTACATTGTGTTACACTGTGTTACATTGTGTTACACTGTGTTACACTGTGTTACATTGTGTTACACTGTGTTACATTGTGTTACACTGTGTTACATTGTGTTACATTGTGTTACATTGTGTTACATTGTGTTAGATTGTGTTACACTGTGTTACACTGTGTTACATTGTGTTACATTGTGTTACATTGTGTTACATTGTGTTACACTGTGCTACATTGTGTTACACTGTGTTATATTGTGTTACACTGTGTTACACTGTGTTACATTGTGTTACATTGTGTTGTGTTACATTGTGTTACAGTGTGTTACACTGTGTTACACTGTGTTACACTGTGTTACATTGTGTTACATTGTGTTACATTGTGTTACACTGTGTTACATTGTGTTACACTGTGTTACACTGTGTTACACTGTGTTATATTGTGTTACACTGTGTTACACTGTGTTACATTGTGTTACACTGTGTTACACTGTGTTACACTGTGTTACATTGTGTTACTCTGTGTTACATTGTGTTACACTGTGTTACACTGTGTTACACTGTGTTACATTGTGTTACACTGTGTTACACTGTGTTACATTGTGTTACACTGTGTTACATTGTGTAACACTGTGTTACATTGTGTTACATTGTGTTACACTGTGTTACATTGTGTTGTGTTACATTGTGTTACATTGTGTTACATTGTGTTACATTGTGTTACATTGTGTTACACTGTGTTACACTGTGTTACATTGTGTTGTGTTACATTGTGTTACATTGTGTTACATTGTGTTACACTGTGTTACATTGTGTTACACTGTGTTACACTGTGTTACACTGTGTTACATTGTGTTACACTGTGTTACACTGTGTTACATTGTGTTACATTGTGTTACACTGTGTTACACTGTGTTACATTGTGTTACATTGTGTTACACTGTGTTACATTGTGTTACACTGTGTTACACTGTGTTACATTGTGTTACACTGTGTTACATTGTGTAACACTGTGTTACATTGTGTTACATTGTGTTACACTGTGTTACATTGTGTTGTGTTACATTGTGTTACATTGTGTTACATTGTGTTACATTGTGTTACATTGTGTTACACTGTGTTACACTGTGTTACATTGTGTTACACTGTGTTACATTGTGTTACACTGTGTTACACTGTGTTACACTGTGTTACATTGTGTTACATTGTGTTACACTGTGTTACATTGTGTTGTGTTCCATTGTGTTACATTGTGTTACACTGTGTTACATTGTGTTACATTGTGTTACATTGTGTTACACTGTGTTACATTGTGTTACACTGTGTTACACTGTGTTACACTGTGTTACATTGTGTTACATTGTGTTACACTGTGTTACACTGTGTTACACTGTGTTACATTGTGTTACATTGTGTTACACTGTGTTACATTGTGTTGTGTTCCATTGTGTTACATTGTGTTACACTGTGTTACATTGTGTTACACTGTGTTACATTGTGTTACACTGTGTTACACTGTGTTACATTGTGTTACATTGTGTTACATTGTGTTACACTTTGTTACATTTGTGTTGTGTTACATTGTGTTGCATTGTGTTACATTGTGTTACATTGTGTTACACTGTGTTACACTGTGTTACACTGTGTTACATTGTGTTACACTGTGTTACATTGTGTTACACTGTGTTACACTGTGTTACACTGTGTTACATTGTGTTGTGTTACATTGTGTTGTGTTACACTGTGTTACACTGTGTTACATTGTGTTACATTGTGTTACACTGTGTTACATTGTGTTACATTGTGTTACATTGTGTTACATTATGTTACACTGTGTTACACTGTGTTACATTGTGTTACACTGTGTTACATTGTGTTACATTGTGTTACATTGTGTTACATTGTGTTACATTGTGTTACATTGTGTTACATTATGTTACACTGTGTTACATTGTGTTACACTGTGTTACATTGTGTTACACTGTGTTACACTGTGTTACACTGTGTTACATTGTGTTACATTGTGTTACACTGTGTTACATTGTGTTACACTGTGTTACATTGTGTTGTGTTACATTGTGTTACACTGTGTTACACTGTGTTACATTGTGTTACATTGTGTTACATTGTGTTACACTGTGTTACATTGTGTTACACTGTGTTACACTGTGTTACACTGTGTTACATTGTGTTGTGTTACATTGTGTTGTGTTACACTGTGTTACACTGTGTTACATTGTGTTACATTGTGTTACACTGTGTTACATTGTGTTACATTGTGTTACATTGTGTTACATTATGTTACACTGTGTTACACTGTGTTACATTGTGTTACACTGTGTTACATTGTGTTACATTGTGTTACATTGTGTTACATTGTGTTACATTGTGTTACATTGTGTTACATTATGTTACACTGTGTTACATTGTGTTACACTGTGTTACATTGTGTTACACTGTGTTACACTGTGTTACACTGTGTTACATTGTGTTACATTGTGTTACACTGTGTTACATTGTGTTACACTGTGTTACATTGTGTTGTGTTACATTGTGTTACACTGTGTTACACTGTGTTACATTGTGTTACATTGTGTTACACTGTGTTACATTGTGTTACATTGTGTTACACTGTGTTACATTGTGTTACATTGTGTTACACTGTGTTACATTGTGTTACACTGTGTTACACTGTGTTACATTGTGTTACATTGTGTTACACTGTGTTACACTGTGTTACACTGTGTTACATTGTGTTACACTGTGTTACATTGTGTTGTGTTACATTGTGTTACATTGTGTTACACTGTGTTACATTGTGTTACACTGTGTTACATTGTGTTGTGTTACATTGTGTTACATTGTGTTGTGTTACATTGTGTTACATTGTGTTGTGTTACATTGTGTTACACTGTGTTACACTGTGTTACATTGTGTTGTGTTACACTGTGTTACACTGTGTTACATTGTGTTACATTGTGTTACACTGTGTTACATTGTGTTACATTGTGTTGTGTTACACTGTGTTACACTGTGTTACACTGTGTTACATTGTGTTACATTGTATTACATTGTGTTACATTGTGTTACATTTTTTTACATTGTGTTACATTGTGTTATATAGAAACATAGAAACATAGACAATAGTTGCAGGAGTAGAGGCCATTCGGCCCTTCGAGCCTGCACCGCCAGTCAATGTGATCACGGCTGATCATCCAACTCAGTATCCTGTACCTGCCTTCTCTCCATACCCCCTGATCCCTTTAGCCACAAGGGCCACATCTAACTCCCTCTTAAATATAGCCAATGAACTGGCCTCAACTACCCTCTGTGGCAGAGAGTTCCAGAGACCCACCACTCTCTGTGCGAAAAAAGTCCTTCTCATCTCGGTCCTAAAGGATTTCCCCTTATCCTTAAACTGTGACCCCTTGTCCTGGACCTCCCCAACATCGGGAACAATCTTCCTGCATCTAGCCTGTCCAACCCCTTAAGAATTTTGTAAGTTTCTATAAGATCCCCCCTCAATCTTCTAAATTCTAGAGAGTATAAACCGAGTCGATCCAGTCTTTGTTCATATGGAAGTCCTGACATCCCAGGAATCAGTCTGGTGAACCTTCTCTGTACTCCCTCTATGGCAGTGTTACATTGGGTTGCATTCAATAACGTGTTATGTTTAATGGATAATGTTTCAATATTGATGTTTAATGTTTCCTGTGTCAATGCTTACTGTCACTGTATGTTATGTTGCCAGGTAAATGGCGTCAATTTGGGAAAAGGGGAAGTACAACGGGATCTGGGGGTCCTTGTTCATCAGTCTATGAAAGTAAGCATGCAGGTACAGCAGGCAGTGAAGAAAGCCAATGGCCTGTTGGCCTTCATAACAAGAGGAGTTGAGTACAGGAGCAAAGAGGTCCTTCTGCAGTTGTACAGGGCCCTGGTGAGACCACACCTGGAGTATTGTGTGCAGTTTTGGTCCCCTAATTTGAGGAAGGACATCCTTGCTATTGAGGGAGCCCAGCGTAGGTTCACCAGGTTAATTCCCGGGATGGAGGGACTGTCATATGCTGAGAGAATGGAGCGGCTGGGCTTGTACACTCTGGAGTTTAGAAGGATGAGAGGGGATCTCATTGAAACATATAAGATTATTAAGAGTTTGGACACGCTAGAGGCAGGAAACATGTTCCCGATGTTGGGGGAGTCCAGAACCAGGGGCCACACACACAGTTTAAGAATAAGGGGTCGGCCGTTTAGAACGGAGACGAGGAAACACTTTCTCTCACAGAGAGTTGTGTGAATCTGTGGCCATTTGGGACTGAGATGAGGAGAAACTTTTCCACCCAGAGAGTTGTGAATCTGTGGGAATTCTCTGCCTCAGAGGGCGGTGGAGGCCGGTTCTCTGGATACTTTCAAGAGAGAGCTAGATAGGGCTCTTAAAGATAGCGGAGTCAGGGGATATGGGGAGAAGGCAGGAACGGGGAACTGATTGGGGACGATCAGCCGTGATCACAGTGAATGGCGGTGCTGGCTCGAAGGGCCGAATGGCCGATTCCTTGTATAAGATTATTTGCCCAATAAAGAACCAATATTGTTATTGTCATTATTTTAAATATTTTCGAGTGATTTAGGGAGTTTTCGTGCATTATATTGCTGGGCGCGGGACGGGACGTTATTAATTGTCACTGTCTGTTGCGTTGACACTTGCGGTTGGAGCATCAAGGCTGATTCCTTGTATGTGAATCAGAATCAGACTATATTCGCCAAGTATGTTTTGCAACATGCGAGGAATTTCACTGCCCAGGTCAGTCGTACAATTAAAAGCAACAGATCACTCAAAAACACATTTTAACACAAACATCCACCACAGTGACTCAAGTCAAAGTCAAAAGAGTTTATTGTCGTGTGTCCCTGACAGGACAATGAAAATCTTTCTTTGCTTCAGCACAACAGAACATAGTAGGCATTGACTACAATTCTATACGTAAATACACACATGAATTAATAAATTAATAAAGTGCAAATAACAGATGGAGGGATATTAATGTTCAGAGTTCCGAGCCAGGTTTAATATCTGATGGCTGTGGGGGAGTAGCTATTCCTAAACCGGGACGTTGCAGTCCTCAGGCTCCTGTACCTTCTACCCGAAGGTAGCAGGGAGATGAGTGTGTGGCCAGGGTGGTGTGGGTCCTCGATGATGCTGCCAGCCTTTTTGAGGCAGTGACTGTGATAGATCCCCTCGATGGAAGGGAGGTCAGAGCTGATGATGGACTGGGCAGTGTTTACTACTTTTTGTAGTCTTTTCCTCTCCAGGGCGCTCAAGTTGCCGAACCAAGCCACGATGCAACCGGTCAGCATGCTCTCTACTGTGCACCTGTAGAAGTTAGAGAGAGTCCTCCTTGACAGACCAACTCTCCGTAATCTTCTCGGGAAGTAGAGGCGCTGATGAGCTTTCTTAATAATTGCATCTGTGTTCTCGGACCAGGAAAGATCTTCACAGATGTGCACGCCCAGGAATTTGAAGCTCTTGACCCTTTCAACCATCGACCCGTTGATATAAACAGGACTGTGGGTCCCCATCCTACTCCTTTCAAAGTCCACAATCAGTTCCTTGGTTTTGCTGGTGTTGAGGGCCAGGTTGTTGTGCTGGCACCATATGGACAGTTGCTCGATCTCTCTTCTATACTCTGACTCATCCCCATCAGTGATACGTCCCACAACAGTGGTGTCGTCAGCAAACTTGATGTTGGAGTTCGCACTGTGACCGGCTACGCAGTCATGAGTATAGAGTGAGTACAGCAGGGGGCTGAGCACGCAGCCTTGAGGTGCTCCCGTGCTGATTGTTATCGAGTCTGACAGTGAGGAATGCGGAGGACTCCTGCACATTTCTCACTGTGATGGAAGGTGAGATGAAGTTCAAGTCCTTCACTTGATGTTGATGTTCTTCCTCAGTCGTGGGCCTCGAGCCCCCCGTTGACGGGACGATCTTGACTCCCGTAGCCGGCGGAGTTTGTGGACCTCGAGCCCCCCGTTGACGGGACGATCTTGACTCCTGTAGCCGGCAGAGTTCGGGCCCCTCCACGTCGAGGCGATCAGCTCCCGCATCGGGGTAAATGTCAGCTCACCCCCGCTGGGCGATCGAATCTCGTGTCGGGGCTGGTGAACCCTGGAGCTCCCGACTCTGCCTCACCCGAGACTGCGAGCCCTTGATGGCAAGTCCGTGTTGGTGACGGTGGGAGCAATCCCAGGCCAGCGATCCGCTCCGCCGTTAAGTTCCACGCCCCGCGCTGGGGCTCGCGACACTCCCAGCTCCAGCGGTGGGTGGCTGCAGAGCCCGGAGAATGGGATCACTTCTCCGGGAAGGTAAGGACCTGAAAAACTGTTTCCCCGCGCTCCCCCCCCCCCCCCCAACATAAAACAAACTCTTAACAAACGCTAAAGAGAACAAACGATGAAAAAACGAACGGACTGCCGGCACGGCTGGTCGTCTCCCTGGCGACCCCTTTGTCCGATATACAACCGGTATTATTTTTATTATTGTAGAGTGATTTAGGGATGTTTTTGTGCGTTATAGCGTCGGGCACGGGACGGGACATTGTCACTGTCTGTTGCGTTGCTACTTGCGGTCGGAGCACTGAGACAAATTCCTTGTATGTGAATATTTGTCCAATGTACAAACATTATTATTATTGTTACTTTCGTGCGTTATAGCGCCGGGCACGGGCACGGGACATTCTTAACTGTCACTGTCTGTCGCGTTGCTACTTGCGGTCGGAGCAGCGAGACAAATTCCTTGTATGTGTATAAGATTATTTGCCCAATAAACAACCATTGTCATTATTTTTAATATTTTCGAGTGATCTAGGGTCTTTTTGTGTGTTATATTGCCGGGCGCGGGACGGGGCGTTATTAATTTCATTATTAGTAGTAAATTATTAAAAAATATTAATGTTATTTTTATTAGCAACATAATAATTATTAATTTAATTATTAGTATTAATATTATTATTATTACATTATTAGTAATATTATTATTAAATTATTATTTATTATTGATATTATTATTGTTATTTTTGTGCGTTATAGGGTGATTTAGTGAGTTTTCATGAGTTATAGCGCCGGGCACGGGCACGGGACATTCTTAACTGTCACTGTCTGTTGCGTTGCTACTTGCGGTCGGAGCATCGAGACAAATTCCTTGTATGTGAATATTTGTATATGAATTATTATAATTATTACTATTATTATTTTTGTGCGTTATCGGGTGATTTAGAGCGTTATAGCGCCGGGCACGGGACGGGGCATTGTCACTGTTTGTCGTGTTGACTACAGCGGTTGGAGCAGCGAGGCAAATTCCTTGTATGTGAATATTTGGCCAATGTGCAAACAGTGTTATTGATATTAATAATTTTATTATAATTAATATTGTTATTAATTTTTTATTATTATTAGTAATATAATTAAAGTTATTATTACATTATTATTAATATTATTATTATTATTTTCATGCGTCATGGAGTGATTTAGGGAGTTTTTGTGCGTTATGGCGCCGGGCGCGGGACGGGACGTTATTAATTGTCTGTCGCGTTGACTCTTGCGGTCGGAGCATCGAGGCAAATTCCTTGTATGTGAATATTTGTCCAATATACAAACAGTATTATTATTATTGTTACTTTTGTGCGTTATGGCGCCGGGCGCGGGACGGGACGTTATTAATTGTCTGTCGCGTTGACTCTTGCGGTCGGAGCATCGAGGCAAATCCCTTGTATGTGAACATTCGGCCAATATACAAACACTATTATTATTATTGTTACTTTCGTGTGTTATGGCGCCGGGCGCGGGACGGGACGTTATTAATTGTCTGCTGCGTTGACTCTTGCGATCGGAGCAGCGAGGCAAATTCCTTGTATGTGAACATTCGGCCAATATACAAACACTACTACTACTATTGTTGTAATTAATATAATTATTGTGAGACAAAGTTTGCACCAGAATCTTTAATTAAGATAATATTCTGCAGAACAGGTGCTGTGCTGCCCCCTACAGGCCCGGCAACGCCCCTTTACACAACAACAACTCCCCCTGCTGGCTCTTCCCACTCACAGCACTGAGCCACAGTCTACAGGTCGCCGATTGGGCGCCAGCCCCGTCCCTCAGCGACACCGCGGCCAATCAGTGGCGTCTGGGGGCGGGACAGGGCCGCTGATTGGGTCCCGTCAG
Organism: Raja brachyura; assembly: GCA_963514005.1. The sequence continues at coordinate 14,943 of CAUPSL010001217.1, read as the reverse complement.
CGTCTCTGCGAATCTGCTGCACTGATTGGATCCACTCACCGTCCGTCAGCGACTCTGAAGCCAATCAGTGGCGTCTGGGGGCGGGACAGGGCCGCTGATTGGGTCGATCAGCGTCTCTGCGAATCTGCTGCACTGATTGGATCCACTCACCGTCCGTCAACGACGCTGAAGCCAATCAGTGACGTCTGAAGGCGGGACGAGGGCGCTGATTGGGCCCCAGCCCCGTCAGTCAGCGACTCGGGGGCCAATCGGCTCCATCAGAGGGCGGGATGATGCCGGTCATTGGCTCCGTCTGCGTCTGTAGGAATCGGCGGCTCCGATTGGCCGCCAGTCCCGTCCCTCAGCCGCTTACAGCCAATCAGGTGCTTCAGAGGGCGGGGCGAGCTCACTGATTGGATGCACTCACCGTCTGTCTGTGACTCTGGGACCAATGGGAGCCGTTTGGGGGCGGGTCGGGGCCGGTCATTGGGTCGCGTCAGCGTCTCTGCAAAACTGCTGCAGTCATTGGCTGAACTCACCGTCTGTCAGCGACTCCGCGGCCAATCAGCTCCCACTGGAGGGCGGGACGGGGCCGGTCATTGGATCCTTCAGCGTCTCTGGCGTTCGGCGACACTGATTGGCCGCCAGACCCGTCCTTCATCCGATTAAAACCAGTCAGCTCCCACTGGGGGCGGGATGAGGCCGCTGATTGGATGTCATCACCGTCCCTCAGCGACTCCGGGGCCAATCAGTGGGGTCAGGGGGCGGGTCGAGACCTTTCATTGGGTGCGTCATCGTCACTGGGATTCTGCTGCACTGATCGGCTGAACACACCGTCTGTCAGCCGCTTTAGAGCCAATCAGCTCCCACTGAGGGCGGGACGAGGCTGCTAATTGGATCCACTCACCGTCCGTCAACGTCTCTGTGGCTAATGGCGAGCGGGCGGGGGCGGGGCGGGGCCGGTCATTGGCTCCTTCTGCGGCTCTGATTGGATCCATTCACCGTCCCTCAGCGTCTCTGCAGCCAATCGGTGGCGTCAGGGACGGGCCGGTTATTGGGTCCTTCAGCGTCTGTGGGATTCTGCGACTCTGATTGGGCGACTGTCCCGTCCCTCAGCCGATTAAAACCAATCAGGTGCTGCAGAGGGCGGGACGAGGGCACTGATTGGATGCAGTCACCGTCTATCTGCGACTCTGCGGCCAATCAGCTCCCACTGGGGGCGGGACGAATCCGGTCATTAGGTCCGTCATCGTCTCTGCGAATCTGCGGCTCTGATTGGCCGCCAGTCCCGTCCCTCAGCCGATTAAAACCAATCGGTGCCGTCATTGGGCGGGACTGGGCCGGTGATTGGATCCGTCAGCGTCTGTCAGCGACTCCGCGGCCAATCAGCTCCATCAGGGGGCGGGTCGACGCTTGTCATTAGGTCCGTCAGCGTCTCTTGGATTCTGCGGCGCTGATTGGATCCACTCACCGTCCGTCAGCGACCCTGGGGCCAATCAGCTCCTACTGGGGCGGGACGAGGGCGCTGAATGGATCCACTCACCGTCTGTCAGCGATTCCGCGGCCAATCAGCTCCCTCTGGGGGCGGATCGAGGCTTGTCATTAGGTCCGTCAGCGTCTCTTGGATTCTGCGGCGCTGATTGGATCCCAACTCTGTCCCTCAGCGTCTCTGCAGCCAATCGGCGGCGTCAGGGGGGCGGGACTGTGCCGGTGATTGGATCCACTCACCGTCCGTCAGCGACTCCGCAGCCAATCAGCTCCCTCTGGGGGCGGGTCGAGGCTTGTCATTAAGTCCGTCAGCGTCTCTTGGATTCTGCGGCTCTGATTGGATCCACTCACCGTCTGTCTGCGACTCTGGGGCCAATGGAAGCAGTTCGGAGGCGGGACGAGGGCACTGATTAGATCCACTCACCGTCTATCTGCGACTCTGTGACCAATCAGCTGCCTCTGGAGGCGGGTCGACGCTTGTCATCAGGTCCGTCAGCGTCTCTTGGATTCTGCGGCGCTGATTGGATCCCAACCCTGTCCCTCAGCGTCTCTGCGGCCAATGGGGAGCGGTGGGGGGCCGCTGATTGGATCCCGTCACCGTCCGTCAGCCGATTAAAACCAATCAGCTCCCTCTGGGGGCGGGACGAGGTCGCTCATTGGGTCCCCGGCAGCGTCTCTGGGATTCTGCGGCGCTGATTGGATCCACTCACCGTCTGTCAGCGTCCCTGCGACCAATGGGAGCGGTTCCGAGGCGGGACGAGTGCACTGGTTGGATCCAGTCACCGTCCGTCAGCGGCTCCGCGGCCAATCAGCGGCGAGAGGGGGCGGGTCGGGCAGCGGCGGACAAGATGGCGGGCGCGAGGCCGCGGGATCCGGGAACCGCCTGAAGCCCAGAAACAGGAGGAAGCGGCGGCGGCGGCGGCGTCAACACTGGGCCCGGGCCCGGGGCACGGGGACATCTGTATAGAGGGGGAGAGGGAGGGAGGGAAGGAGGGAGAAGGAGAGAGAGAGAGAAGGAGAGAGAGAAGGAGAGAGAAGGAGGGAAGGAGGGAAGGAAAAGGAGGGAAGGGGAAGGAAAGAGAGAGAGAGAAGGAAGAAGAGGAGGGAAGGAAGGGAGAGAGAGAAGGAGAGAGTGAGGGAAGGAGGGAGAAAAGAAGGGAAGGAGGGAGAGAGAAGGGGAGGGGAAGGAGGGACAGAGGGAGGGAAGAAGAGAAGAAGGGAAGGAGAGAGAGAGAAGGAAGAAGAGGGAGAGGAGGGAAGGAAGTAAAGGGACAGGGAGAGGGGGGAGGAGGGGAAGAAGAAGAGAAGGAGGGAGATAAGGAAAGAGGGCGAAGGGGAGAGAAGGAGGGAAGGAGAGAGGGAGAAGAAGAAGAGAGAGAGGGAGAGGAAGCCAGTGGGAGACAAGGGGAGAGAGAGAGAGAGAGACAGTTCAGGGGAGAGAAGGAGGAACAGAGGGGTAGAAAGAACAGGGTTTAGAGGGGAAAGAAGGACAATTAGAGGGTTTACAGGGGAGAAACAGACTTGCAGAGAGAGAGAGAGAGAGAGAGAGCAAGGCCCTCTGCTCCCCAGAGAGAGAGAGAGAGAGAGAGAGAGGAGGAATAGAGGGGATATTAGAGGGTTTACAAGTACCACAGAGCGAGAGAGAGAGAGAGAGAGAGAGAGGGGTAGAGAGAGAACTGAGGGAGAAACAGGCTGACAGGAGGGGGAGAGAAGGAGGAATAGAGAGTCAGGAGGGGACAGAGGGATTAGAGGTGGGACGGGGTGATTAGAGGGGGAGAGGCAGTAACCGAGGGAGTTACAGAGAGGCCACAGACGGACGAAGAAAAACAAGGGGCCTCTTGTGGGAAAAGAGGACGGAGTCGCCCCGGAAACTTTACCGGGAACGAGAGGCGGGGATCTTTACCGGGAACGGGATACGCCGGAATATTTACCCGGGAAGAAGCGACAGGAAACTTTACCGGGAAGAACAGACCCGGGAAACTTTACCGGGAACGAGAGACAGAAAGCTTTACTGGGAACGAGACCGGGATCTTTACCGGGAACGAGAGACAGGAAACTTTACTGGGAACGAGACCGGGATCTTTACCGGGAACGAGAGACAGGAAACTTCACCGGGAAGAAGTGACTCGGGAAAGTTTACCGGAGACGAGAGGCAGAAAACTTTACTGGGAACGAGACCGGGATCTTTACCGGGAACGAGAGACAGGAAACTTCACCGGGACTTGCACGGAAATCTTTCCCGGGACGAGGGACCCAGGGAAATTTACTGGGAGCAACGCGGGAAAGGTCGACCGACAGAGTTAGTCGCACGGGAAAACGTACTAGGGACGACAGGCGGGGAATTGCCAGAACAAGGCGCGGGGGAGGGGCCTTTGGGAATACCGGCTGAGGATTCTCAGTGATTCCCCCCCCCCCCCCCCCCCCCCCCCGGATATTCCCTCCCCGCCCCTCGGGAATCTGGGAATAACCGGGATCTGAGCCCAGGAGCAGCGTCGGACATGGAGCCAGGAGCTGAACCGGAGAATCGGAGTCGTAGGCTGGTGAGTGGGGAGAGGATCCCTCTCAAACCCTCCCTCCTCCCCCCCCCCCTGGCATGGCAGATGCAGTTTAATGCGGATAAATGTGAGGTTATCCACTTTGGTGGCAAAAACAGGAAGGCAGATTACTGTCTAAATGGGGTCAAGTTGGGAAAAGGGGATCTGGGGGTCCTTGTTCATCAGTCTATGAAAGTAAGCATGCAGGTACAGCAGGCAGTGAAGAAAGCCAATGGCCTGTTGGCCTTTATAACAAGAGGAGTTGAGCACAGGAGCAAAGAGGTCCTTCTGCAGTTGTACAGGGCCCTGGCGAGACCACACCTGGAGCATTGTGTGCAGTTTTGGTCCCCTAATTTGAGGAAGGGACCCCAGCGTAGGTTCACCAGGTTAATTCCCGGGATGGCGGGACTGTCATATGCTGAGAGAATGGAGCGGCTGGGCTTGTACACTCTGGAGTTTAGAAGGATGAGAGGGGATCTCATTGAAACATATAAGATTATTAAGGGATTGGACAAGCTAGAGGCAGGAAACATGTTCCCAATGTTGTGGGGAGTCCAGATCCAGGGTCGGCCATTTAGAACGGAGACGAGGAAACACTTTTCCACCCAGAGAGTCGTGAATCTGTGGGATTCTCTGCCTCAGAGGGCGGTGGAGGCCGGTTCTCTGGATGCTTTCAAGAGAGAGCTAGATAGGGCTCTTAAAGATAGCAGAGTCAGGGGATATGGGGAGAAGGCAGGAACGGGGTACTGATTGGGGATGATCAGCCGTGATCATATTGAATGACGGTGCTGGCTGGAAGGGCCGAATGTCCTTGACTCCTGCACCTGTTGTCTGTGTCTGTCACCCCCTCCCTCATTCACGCTCTCCTCTCTCTCTACCCCCCCCCAGCGAGCTGTGACCAGGCGGAGATACGAAGACGACGGGATCTCGGACGATGAGATCGAGGGCAAACGCACCTTCGACCTGGAGGAGAAGCTGGCCAGTAGCAGCTACAGCGCCAGCTTCGTCCGATTCATGCAGGGGAAAGGTACGGAGATCTCCTCTACCCCCCCCCCCCCCCCTCCTCACTGGGGTCTGTTAGTGTCAGTGGGAGTGAGGGAGGGGCAGAGGAGGGGGGAGAGAGAGAGAGGAGAGAGAGTCACAGTGATACAGTGTGGAAACAGGCCGAACTTCCCCATCCTGACCAACATGCCCCATCTACACCAGTCCCACCCCGACCAACATGCCCCATCTACACTAATCCCACCCCGACCAACATGCCCCATCTACACTAGTCCCCCCCGACCAACATGCCCCATCTACACTAGTCCCACCCCGACCAACATGCCCCATCTACACTAGTCCCAGCCCGACCAACATGCCCCATCTACACTAGTCCCACCCCGACCAACATGCCCCATCTACACTAGTCCCACCCCGACCAACATGCCCCATCTACACTAGTCCCACCTCGACCAACATGCCCCATCTACACTAGTCCCACCCCCACCAACATGCCCCGTCTACACTAGTCCCACCCCGACCAACATGCCCCATCTACACCAGTCTCACCCCGACCAACATGCCCCTTCTACACTAGTCCCACCCCGACCAACACACCCCATCTACACTAGTCCCACCCCGACCAACATGCCCCGTCTACACTAGTCCCACCCCGACCAACATGCCCCGTCTACACTAGTCCCACCCCGACCAACATGCCCCATCTACACTAGTCCCAACCCCACCAACATGCCCCATCTACACTAGTCCCACCCCGACCAACATGCCCCATCTACACTAGTCCCACCCCGACCAACATGCCCCATCTACACGACCCACCCCGACCAACATGCCCCGTCTACACTAGTCCCACCCCGACCAACATGCCCCGTCTACACTAGTCCCACCCCGACCAACATGCGCCGCCTACACTAGTCCCATCCCGACCAACATGCGCCGTCTACACTAGTCCCACCCCGACCAACATGCCCCGTCTACACTAGTCCCGCCCCGTCTACACTAGTCTCACCCCGACCAACATGCCCCGTCTACACTAGTCACACCCCGACCAACACACCCCATCTACACTAGTCCCACCTCGACCAACATGCCCCATCTACACTAGTCCCACCCCGACCAACATGCCCCATCTACACTAGTCCCACCCCGACCAACATGCCCCATCTACACTAGTCCCACCCCGACCCACATGCCCCATCTACACTAGTCCCACCCCGACCAACATGCCCCATCTACACGACCCACCCCGACCAACATGCCCCGTCTACACTAGTCCCACCCCGACCAACATGCCCCGTCTACACTAGTCCCACCCCGACCAACATGCGCCGCCTACACTAGTCCCATCCCGACCAACATGCGCCGTCTACACTAGTCCCACCCCGACCAACATGCCCCGTCTACACTAGTCCCGCCCCGTCTACACTAGTCTCACCCCGACCAACATGCCCCGTCTACACTAGTCACACCCCGACCAACATGCCCCGTCTACACTAGTCCCACCCCGACCAACATGCCCCGTCTACACTCGTCCCACCCCGACCAACATGCCCCGTCTACACTAGTCCCACCCCGACCAACATGCCCCGTCTACACTAGTCCCACCCCGACCAACATGCCCCGTCTACACTAGTCCCACCCCGACCAACATGCCCCGTCTACACTAGTCGCACCCCGACCAACATGCCCCGTCTACACTAGTCCCACCCCGACCAACATGCCCCGTCTACACTAGTCGCACCCCGAACAACATGCCCCGTCTACACTAGTCCCACCCCGACCAACATGCCCCGTCTACACTAGTCCCACCCCGACCAACATGCCCCATCTACACTAGTCCCACCCCGACCAACATGCCCCATCTACACTAGTCCCACTCCGACCAACATGCCCCATCTACACTAGTCCCACCCCGACCAACATGCCCCATCTACACTAGTCCCACCCCGACCAACATGCCCCATCTACACTAGTCCCACCCCGACCAACATGCCCCATCTACACGACCCACCCCGACCAACATGCCCCATCTACACGACCCACCCCGACCAACATGCCCCATCTACCCTAGTCCCACCCCGACCAACATGCGCCGTCTACACTAGTCCCACCCCGCCCATGCCCCGTCTACACTAGTCCCACCCCGCCCAACATGCCCCGTCTACACTAGTCCCACCCTGATCAACATGCCCCATCTACACTAGTCCCACCCCGACCAACATGCCCCATCTACACTAATCCCACCCCGACCAACATGCCCCATCTACACTAGTCCCACCCCGACCAACATGCCCCATCTACACTAGTTCCACCCCGACCAACATGCCCCGTCTACACTAGTCCCACCCCGACCAACATGCCCCATCTACACTAGCCCCACCCCGACCAACATGCCCCGTCTACACTAGTCCCACCCCGACCAACATGCCCCATCTACACTCGTCCCACCCCGACCAACATGCCCCGTCTACACTAGTCCCATCCCGACCAACATGCCCCGTCTACACTAGTCCCACCCCGACCAACATGCCCCGTCTACACTAGTCCCACCCCGACCAACATGCCCCGTCTACACTAGTCCCACCCCGACCAACATGCCCCGTCTACACTAGTCCCACCCCGACCAACATGCCCCGTCTACACTAGTCCCACCCCGACCAACATGCCCCGTCTACACTAGTCCCACCCCGACCAACATGCCCCGTCTACACTAGTCCCACCCCGACCAACATGCCCCATCTACACTAGTCCCATCCCGACCAACATGCGCCGTCTACACTAGTCCCACCCCGACCAACATGCCCCGTCTACACTAGTCCCGCCCCGTCTACACTAGTCTCACCCCGACCAACATGCCCCGTCTACACTAGTCACACCCCGACCAACACACCCCATCTACACTAGTCCCACCTCGACCAACATGCCCCATCTACACTAGTCCCACCCCGACCAACATGCCCCATCTACACTAGTCCCACCCCGACCAACATGCCCCATCTACACTAGTCCCACCCCGACCCACATGCCCCATCTACACTAGTCCCACCCCGACCAACATGCCCCATCTACACGACCCACCCCGACCAACATGCCCCATCTACACTAGTCCCACCCCGACCAACATGCCCCGTCTACACTAGTCCCACCCCGACCAACATGCCCCGTCTACACTAGTCCCACCCCGACCAACATGCCCCATCTACACTAGTCCCAACCCCACCAACATGCCCCATCTACACTAGTCCCACCCCGACCAACATGCCCCATCTACACTAGTCCCACCCCGACCAACATGCCCCATCTACACTAGTCCCACCCTGACCAACATGCCCCATCTACACGACCCACCCCGACCAACATGCCCCGTCTACACTAGTCCCACCCCGACCAACATGCCCCGTCTACACTAGTCCCACCCCGACCAACATGCGCCGCCTACACTAGTCCCATCCCGACCAACATGCGCCGTCTACACTAGTCCCACCCCGACCAACATGCCCCATCTACACTAGTCCCGCCCCGTCTACACTAGTCTCACCCCGACCAACATGCCCCGTCTACACTAGTCACACCCCGACCAACATGCCCCGTCTACACTAGTCCCACCCCGACCAACATGCCCCGTCTACACTCGTCCCACCCCGACCAACATGCCCCGTCTACACTAGTCCCACCCCGACCAACATGCCCCGTCTACACTAGTCCCACCCCGACCAACATGCCCCGTCTACACTAGTCCCACCCCGACCAACATGCCCCGTCTACACTAGTCGCACCCCGACCAACATGCCCCGTCTACACTAGTCCCACCCCGACCAACATGCCCCGTCTACACTAGTCGCACCCCGAACAACATGCCCCGTCTACACTAGTCCCACCCCGACCAACATGCCCCGTCTACACTAGTCCCACCCCGACCAACATGCCCCATCTACACTAGTCCCACCCCGACCAACATGCCCCATCTACACTAGTCCCACTCCGACCAACATGCCCCATCTACACTAGTCCCACCCCGACCAACATGCCCCATCTACACTAGTCCCACCCCGACCAACATGCCCCATCTACACTAGTCCCACCCCGACCAACATGCCCCATCTACACGACCCACCCCGACCAACATGCCCCATCTACACGACCCACCCCGACCAACATGCCCCATCTACCCTAGTCCCACCCCGACCAACATGCGCCGTCTACACTAGTCCCACCCCGCCCATGCCCCGTCTACACTAGTCCCACCCCGCCCAACATGCCCCGTCTACACTAGTCCCACCCTGATCAACATGCCCCATCTACACTAGTCCCACCCCGACCAACATGCCCCATCTACACTAATCCCACCCCGACCAACATGCCCCATCTACACTAGTCCCACCCCGACCAACATGCCCCATCTACACTAGTTCCACCCCGACCAACATGCCCCGTCTACACTAGTCCCACCCCGACCAACATGCCCCATCTACACTAGCCCCACCCCGACCAACATGCCCCGTCTACACTAGTCCCACCCCGACCAACATGCCCCATCTACACTCGTCCCACCCCGACCAACATGCCCCGTCTACACTAGTCCCATCCCGACCAACATGCCCCGTCTACACTAGTCCCACCCCGACCAACATGCCCCGTCTACACTAGTCCCACCCCGACCAACATGCCCCGTCTACACTAGTCCCACCCCGACCAACATGCCCCGTCTACACTAGTCCCACCCCGACCAACATGCCCCGTCTACACTAGTCCCACCCCGACCAACATGCCCCGTCTACACTAGTCCCACCCCGACCAACATGCCCCGTCTACACTAGTCCCACCCCGACCAACATGCCCCATCTACACGATTCCCACCCCGACCAACATGCCCCGTCTACACCAGTCCCTCCCCGACCAACATGCCCCATCTACACTAGTCCCACCCCGACCAACATGCCCCGTCTACACCAGTCCCACCCCGACCAACATGCCCCATCTACACTAGTCCCACCCCGCCCAACATGCCCCGTCTACACTAGTCCCACCCCGCCCAACATGCCCCGTCTACGCTAGTCCCACCCCGAACAACATGCCCCATCTACACTAGTCCCACCCCGACCAACATGCCCCATCTACACTAGTCCCAACTGCTGCCCGCGTTTGGCCCATATCCCTCCAAACCTGTCCTATCCATGTACCTGTCCAAGTGTTGTGAAAGTCCCAGCCTCAACTACCTCCTCCGGCAGCTCGTTCCATACACCCACTACCCTCTGTGTGGAAAAGTTGCCCCTCAGGTTCCTATTCAATTTTTCCCCCTTCACCTTAAACCCGTGTCCTCTGGTCCTGGATTCCCCTACTCTGGGCAAGAGACTCTGTGCATCTGTCTACCCGATCTATTCCCCTGGTGATTTTGTCCACCTCTATAAGATCGCCCCTCATCCTCCCGCGCTCCAAGGAATAGAGTCCCAGCCAGTGGCCCAACCTCTCTCCCTGTAGCTCAGGCCCCTCGAGTCCCGGCAACATCCTCCTCCATCTTCTCCTCCGCGCCCTGCCTCCTCCACATATTGAGCTTGTGTTAGATCCACAATTAGATCTATCACACACAGCAAAAGTGCTGTAGTAACTCAGCAGGTCAGGCAGCATTTTTGTCACCCAGTCCCTGCTCTGTCTTGCCGTTTGTGAATTAAGTAATACGTTTATTGGCAGAGAAGGAAGGCAGACAAATATGCTGGAGAAACTCAGCGGGTCCTGCAGCATCTGTGGAGAACATGGTTAGGTGACATTTCACAGAGTGCTGGAGTAACTCAGCGGGTCAGGCAGCATCTGTGGAGAACATGGATAGGTGACGTTTCACAGAGTGCTGGAGTAACTCAGCGGGTCAGGCAGCATCTGTGGAGAACATGGTTAGGTGACATTTCACAGAGTGCTGGAGTAACTCAGCGGGTCCTGCAGCATCTGTGGAGAACATGGATAGGTGACGTTTCACAGAGTGCTGGAGTAACTCAGCGCGTCAGGCAGCATCTGTGGAGAACATGGTTAGGTGACATTTCACAGAGTGCTGGAGTAACTCAGCGGGTCAGGCAGCATCTGTGGAGAACATGGATACCCTTGTCAATTCTTCCCTTCCCTCCCGCTCCACCCCTTCCCCAGGCACTTTCCCTTGCAACCGCAAGAGATGCTACACTTGTCCCTGCACCTCCCCCCTCCACTCCTTTCAGGGACCCAACCAGTCCTTCCAGGTCCAACAGAGGTTCACCTGCACCTCCTCCAACCTCATCTACTGCATCCGTTGCTCCAGATGCCAGCCGATCTATATCAGTGAGACCAAGCGGAGGCTGGGCGATCGTTTCGCCGAACACCTCCACTCGGTCCGCAATAACCAACCCGACCTCCCAGTGGCTCAGCACTTCAACTCCCCCTCCCATTCCGTATCCGTATCCGACCTCTCGGTCCTGGGCCTCCTCCACGGCCAGAGTGAGCAACACCGCAAGTTGGAGGAACAGCACCTCATATTCCGCTTGGGGAGTCTGCATCCTCTGGGCGTAAACATTGAATGTTCTCAATTCTGTTAACCCTGGCTGCCTCCTCCCCTCCCCACCTCTCCCTCAGCCCTCGGTGTCAGACTCAATAACAATCAGCACGGGAGAAACTCAAGGCTGCGTGCTCAGCCCCTCTGCTATACTCACTCTATACTCATGACTGCGTAGTCGGGCCCTGGCATTCCCTCACTCTCTATCTTTCCTCCACCCAAGTCTCATTTTCACAGTACAAACAGCTTACAATGGCCTGTTTCCTTTATCATCGATACTTTTTTGCATATCTTTCATTCATTGTTCTTTATCTCTCCACATCACCGTCTATATCTCTCGTTTCCCTGATCCCTGACCAGTCTGAAGAAAGGTCTCGACCCGAAACGTCGCCTATCTCCTTCGCTCTTTAGATGCTGCTGCACCCGTTGAGTTTCTCCAGCCTTTTGTGTACCATGGATAGGTAATAGTCCAGTATGCAGCAGATACACCAGTCCAGTATGCAACAGCCACTGAGGGGATACACCAGTCCAGTATGCAACAGCCACTGAGGGGATACACCAGTCAAGTATGCAGCAGAAACTGAGGGGATACACCAGTCAAGTATGCAACAGACACTGAGGGGATACACCAGTCCAGTATGCAGCAGAAACTGTGGGGATACACCAGTCCAGTATGCAACAGACACATGACTTCCCCCGAGCTGCCTCTTCAACAAACAAAGATTTGCACAGAGGTAGACAAAAATGCTGGAGTAACTCAGCGGGTCAGGCAGCATCTGTGGAGAACATGGATAGGTGACGTTTCACAGAGTGCTGGAGTAACTCAGCGGGTCAGGCAGCATCTGTGGAGAACATGGATAGGTGACGTTTCACAGAGTGCTGGAGTAACTCAGCGGGTCAGGCAGCATCTGGGAGGGGGTCTTTCAGAAGGCTTTCGACAAGGTCCCGCATAAGAGAACATACAAACTTAAAGCACACGGCATTGGGGGTTCAGTATTGATGTGGATAGAGAACTGGCTGGCAGACAGGAAGCAAAGAGTAGGAGTGAACGGGTCCTTTTCACAATGGCAGGCAGCGACTAGTGGGGTACCGCAAGGCTCAGTGCTGGGACCCCAGCTATTTACAATATATATTAATGATTTGGACGAGGGAATTGAATGCAATATCTCCAAATTTGCAGATGACACCAAGCTGGGGGGTATAGTTAGGTGTGAGGAGGATGCTTGGAGGCTGCAGGGTGATTTGGATAGGCTGAGTGAATGGGCAGATGCATGGCAGATGCAGTATAATGTGGATAAATGTGAGGTTATCCACTTTGGTGGCAAAAACATGAGGGTAGACTATTATCTGAATGGTGGCAGATTAGGAAAAGGGGAGATGCAACGAGACCTGGATGTCATGGTACACCAGTCATTGAAAGTAGGCATGCAGGCGCATCAGGCAGTGAAGAAAGCCAATGGTATGTTGGCATTCATAGCAAAAGGATTTGAGTATAGGAGCAGGGAGGTTCTACTGCAGTTGTACAGGGTCTTGGTGAGACCACACCTGGAGTATTGTGTGCAGTTTTGGCCCTGTTGGCTTTCATAACAAGAGGAGTTGAGTATAGGAGCAAAGAGGTCCTTCTGCAGTTGTACAGGGCCCTAGTGAGACCACACCTGGAGTATTGCGTACAGTTTTGGTCTCCTAATCTGAGGAAAGACATTCTTGCCATAGAGGGGGTACAGAGAAGGTTCACCAGACTGATCCCTGGGATGGAAGGACTTCCATATGAAGAAAGACTGGATAGACTCGGCTTGTACTCGCTAGAATTTAGAAGATTGAGGGGGGATCTTATAGAGACTTACAAAATTCTTAAGCGGTTGGATAGGCTAGATTGTTCCCGATGGCAGGAAGATTGTTCCCGATGTTGGAGAGGTCCAGGACAAGGGGTCACAGTTTAAGGATAAGGCGGAATTCTTTTAGGACCGAGATGAGACCATCTTTTTTCACACAGAGAGTGGTGAATCTGTGGAACTCTCTGCCACAGAAGGTAGTTGAGACCAGTTCATTGGCTATATTTAAGAGGGAGTTAGATGTGGCCCTTGTGGCTAAAGGGATCAGGGGGTATGGAGAGAAGGCAGGTACGGGATACTGAGTTGGATGATCAGCCACGATCATATTGAATGGCGGTGCAGGCTCGAAGGGCCGAATGGCCTCTTCCTGCACCTATTGTCTATGTTTCTGTGTTTGTATTATGTGATATGTTTGGTTAACGGTTAACAAAACTCACAGAACCTCGGTACACGTGGCAATGATGTGTTTAAAATCATGGGATGAATAGATCTGGGGGTCCTTGTTCATCAATCTATGAAAGTAAGCATGCAGGTACAGCAGGCAGTGAAGAAAGCCAATGGTCTGTTGGCCTTCATAACAAGAGGAATCGAATATAGGAGCAAAGAGGTCCTTCTACAGTTGTACAGAGCCCTGGTGAGACCACGCCTGGAGTATTGTGTGCAGTTTCGGTCTCCAAATTTGAGGAAGGACATTCTTGTTATTGAGGGAGCCCAGCGTAGGTTCACCAGGTTAATTCCCGGGATGGCGGGACTGTCATACGCTGAGAGAATGGAGCGGCTGGGCTTGTACACTCTGGAGTTTAGAAGGATGAGAGGGGATCTCATTGAAACATATAAGATTATTAAGGGTCTCGGACACGCTAGAGGCAGGAAACATGTTCCCGATGTTGGGGGAGTCCAGAACCAGGGGCCACACACACAGTTTAAGAATAAGGGGTCGGCCATTTAGAATGGAGACGAGGAAACACTTTTTCTCACAGCGAGTTGTGAGTCTGTGGGATTCTCTGCCTCAGAGGGCGGTGGAGGCCGGTTCTCTGGATGCTTTCAAGAGAGAGTTAGATAGGGCTCTTAAAGATAGCGGAGTCAGTGTATATGGGGAGAAGGCAGGAACGGGGAACTGATTGGGGAGGATCAGCCGTGATCACATTGAATGGCGGTGCTGGCTCAATAGTCAATAGAGAATAGATGCAAGAGTAGGCCATTCGGGCCTTCGAGCCAGCACCGCCATTCAATGTGGGCAAGTTGGGCTGAATGTGGGCAAGTTGGGCCTGTTTCCGTGACTCTGAGACTAGTGTAGATGGGGCACGTTGGTCGGGGTGGGACTAGTGTAGATGGGGTATGTTGGTCGGGGTGGGACTAGTGTAGATGGGGCATGTTGGTCGGGGTGGGACTAGTGTAGATGGGGCATGTTGGTCGGGGTGGGACTAGTGTAGATGGGGCATGTTGGTCGGGGTGGGACTAGTGTAGATGGGGCATGTTGGTCGGGGTGGGACTAGTGTAGATGGGGCATGTTGGTCGGGGTGGGACTAGTGTAGATGGGGCATGTTGGTCGGGGTGGGACTAGTGTAGATGGGGCATGTTGGTCGGGGTGGGACTA
>CAUPSL010001216.1:0-231531 GCA_963514005.1 Raja brachyura | reverse complement strand
AATGATGTAATGATGTCAATGGGGAGATTATAACGTGTTTCTTCATGAAGCATTCTGTTGTTGGGAAGTGGTTACTCATTCAATGCTGTTAATTCCCCTCCAGGATAAAATGTAAAGTAGTTACAATAAAGGCCAAACTATTGTTGTTGAGTGAGGCAGATGGCATTGCTTTGCTATTGTTCCTTTAATTTCTTGTTGAATCCAGGTAACAGGCATTATTTATTGACCTCCCTTGGTTCCCAGAATAGGTTGAGGGTTTTTTTTTCCTTTGAACTGCTATACATGGTTAGGGCATGTTTAGAGGGATATGGGCCAAATGCAGGCAGATGAGACGAGTGTAGATGGGACATGTTGGTCGGTTTGTCAAGTTGAGCTGAAGGGCTTATTTCCCTGCTGTAAGATTCTATGTTCTTCTATGACCCTCTCACAATTGAGCTGACGACATACTGAACAATTATAGGCAGAAGTTCCAAAGCAAAAAGCCACATCCAGTGAAGAAGCTGCGATTGATGTTCAGTTTTGTTCTAGTTTAGTTCAAAGATGCATGGAAACAGGTCCTTCAGCCCACAGGGTCCATGCCGACCACCGATCACCCATTCACACGTTATCCCATTTATGCATCCGCTCTCTACACACTAGGGACAATTTGCAGAGTCCAATTAACCTACAAACCTGTACATCTTTGAGCTGTGGGTGGAAACCGGAGCACCCGGAAGAATCCCTCGTGGTCACTGAGAGAGTGTACAAAGAGAGAAGCAGCAACTTTACCATCTTAAATCAGGATAAATGAAGGATTAAGGAGAATTTAGGCTGTTAAAGTCATAGAATGAAAGACCAATACAGCTCGGAAACAGGCCTTTCAGCCCAACTTGTCTATGACAACCATTTTTGGCATACTATGCCACTCCCATTTTCCTGTATTTAGCCCTTAGTACACTAAACAATGCTATTTAAATATCTATCCAAATGTCTCATTCCAGATATGGACTATCCACTGAGTGAAAAGGTTGCCAAATCTCACCTTAAGCCAATGTCCCCTAAATTTAGAACCATCCACCCTCGGAAACAGACAGTGAGTGTCCACATTATCTATAACCCTCATGATCTTGTACATCTCAATAAGGTCAAACTTCACCCTCATATTCTCCAAAGAAAAATGTCCCAGTCTATATAACTCAAGCCTGCAAGCCCAGGTAACAGCCTAATGATTTTTTTCCAGACCCTTTCCATTAATAACATTATTCCTATAGCTCTGTGACAAGAACTGCATACAGTAGTCTAAGTGTAGCCACACCAACAAATTAAAAAATTCATGACTTGAATCCTTTATCCTTGCTAATAAATTTGTGAATTTACAATAACTGTCATTGACAGAAGTGATTTTCCCTGACACCCGTATGGTAATTAAGAATCTAGAGAGGTAAAGGAAGTCCGATTGCACAAATGTTTCAACTTACAGGAAGCAGTTCAGAAACAGTACAGTGATATGGATAATTTAAATAAGTTGTCTGATGAAATTTGGACGTGAAACTGGCTGACCAAAGGAGAGAAAAATACATCATTCACATAGCATGACGGTGTTGAAAGACCAAAAAAATAAACCAACAAGTTGCCACGAAATATCCAACCAACATATATAACAGCAGTCAGCATTGAAAATAAGTGTTAAACTGATACTAATTAGAACACTTGAAAAAATAAGAACAAGAATTATTGGAGGAGTAAGCTTTCTGACCTGTTGAATTTGCTCCATTCATTGATCATATCTAACCTACCTTAATACAACGTGTAGGAAGGAACTGCAGATGCTGATTTAAACCGAAGATAGACACAAAACGCTGGAATAACTCAGCGGGACAAGCAGTATCTATGGAGAGAAGGAATGGGTGACGTTTCGGTCGAGACCCTTCTTTAGAATGTAGAAGGGTCTTGACCCGAAACATCACCCATTCCTTCTCTCCAGAGATGCTGCCTGTCCCGCTGAGTTACTCCAGCTTTTAACCAGCGTCTGCAGTTCCTTCCTAAACATACAAGATGGCGGACTGCAGGAGTGGGGCGTCGTTGTGTATGGCTGCTCTGCCTGCAGTCCGTCCTTTCACCCTTTTTTATTTTTATTTTTTGTCCTGTTAAAAAATAAAATGTTAGTTGGAGGTCTTCTTTTATGTGGTGGATGGGGGGAGGGGAAGTGGGAAACTTAATTTCCAAGTCCCTACCTGGTCGGAGAGGAGGCTTCCCTCCGAGCTGCTTCTTTGCCCCTTCCTTGCGGCCTACCATCGGACTGGATAGACGTTTCCTGACGGGACCGGCCGGAACCCCAGCATTGGCTGCGGCACAGCGCTGGGACACCATCACAGAGCGGGCGATGTCCTACCCGGATCACGGGTGGCACTGGATTTAAAATACCGCGGAGCCTGGGATCCGAGATCGCCAGAGTCGGAGCTCCAACAAGGACTTTGGGTGCCGCGGTCTCTGTGGGGGAAGCGGCTGCTCCAGACATTCCAAGCCGCTGAGGAGTGTTCACCCCCGTCGGAGTTCCATCTTCCCGGCAAGAGGGCCTGAAAACATTGGACTGGCTGCGGAGGCCACAAATAGGCCCCGACTTTGGGTGATCACAGAGGAAGAGGACTGAACTTTCTGATGCCTTTCCCCACAGTGGAAAGTTTTGATTCTGTTGTGGGGGGACGTTCATGTTGAATTCTATAATGTGTTGTGTCATTTTTCTTTTTTTTTAATGTTTCTATGAATGTACGGAAACTTAATTATTCCTTCTATGTAAAGCACTTTGGTTTCAACGCAAGTTGATTTAAACTTGTTATATAAATAAAATGTACTTACTTACTTACTTACTTACTTGCTTAGTTACCTTAATACAATGTTCTTTGCTGTTCCCATAACCTTTTACTCCCCTAACGTCCAGAAATCTATTCAACTCTGTATTGAATAAACTCAATTTGATTCTCCATGGCATTCCAGGGAGAAGAATTCCAATGAGCCACTGCCCTCTGAGATCTAAATGGCCTACCCCATATTCTGAGACTGTGATCCCTGATTTTAGACTCCAAAGAAAGCCTCCTCCCTGCATCCAGTCTGGTGAGCCCTGTATGGATCATATAGATTTCAATTACATCACTTTTCATTCTTCTAGACTCAAAACAACATAGATGTAACCCACTCTCTTTTCATTCAACAAACCCATCATCCCTACAACTAGGGATGAGGAAATGAGGGATGAGGGATGAGGAAAACATTCTTTACACAGAGAGTGGTGAGTCTCTGGAATTCTCTGCCACAGAAGGTAGTTGAGGCCAGTTCATTGGCTATATTTAAGAGGGCGTTAGATGTGGCACTTGTGGCTAAAGGGATCAGGGGGTATGGAGAGAAGGCAGGTACGGGATACTGAGTTGGATGATCAGCCATGATCACATTGAATGGCGGTGCAGGCTCGAAGGGCCGAATGGCCTACTCCTGCACCTATTTTCTATGTTTCTATGTCTATGTTTAGTCCGATGAATCTTCAATACATACTAAAATTTAAATTACTCTTGAATGAAAACAAATCAAAATTGGACAAATTTCTCCAGGTGTTGCTACAACATGGTAGAAGTTTTTTTTTAAGTAATGCATCTTTACTCTTGCTTTCAAATCCTCTTGTATTCAAATTCAAAGGCCAAGATAGCATTTTCCATCCTAAATGCTTCCTGGATCTGAATGTTAGCATTCAGTGGAAGGAGGAATCGGGAAGCAATGCTTTACAAAACTATAACTTCATTTTTAATTTGTGTAGGAAGGAACTGCAAATGTTGGTTTACACCGAAGATAGACACAAAACGCTGGAGTAAGTAACTCAGTGGGGACAGGCAGTATCTCTGGAGAAAAGGAATGGGTGACGTTTCGGATTGAGACCCTACAGACTCAGAGTCAAAAGAGAGGGAGAGATATGAAAGGGTGAGGTGTGAAAATGACAGATCAAAGCAGACATCGGTCAAGGAAATATAGAATGACTTTTTGTTGGTTGAGAGGAAGGTGACAATGAGGCATACAAACAGAAAAATTAATCAGGAGAATAGTGAAACTAGTCGGAGAACTAAGGTGGCAAATATGTGATGAGAATTTTCACAGAACTGAAGAATAATTAAACCAGTTTTTGTCACACATATCTGATTTACAATTCTTGGCTGCACCAAGCAACCACATACCCAAGCTAATGAAGGACTCTGCTGACCTCTTTACTACAGATAGCAACCTGATGTACTATTTCTACACTGTACTAGCAGATTATCAGGATCTCAGTTCAATTAAATGAAGGCGTCTATGTAACAAATTTACATATACATATATTTGTATATATATATATATATACAAATAATGCCTCCAACTGGTTTGGGACAGTTACATATGGTTGTGCATTCACTAGTGAATCTGCTTGAATATTTGCCTCGAGCCACACCCTGCTTTACACAAATTAAAGCACTGATGACACCACTTTCAACTTTTGTTTTATCTTTCACTATAAGCTGTTGCCTGAAGAGCCATTTTAACCCAACTGTGGCCCTTATCTGTAGAAATTCCACCCACATTCTGAGTCTGATGTCCCTCCACATCTGTATGATGTTTCTAAATGACTGGTGCAGAGCAGAGAAAATGAAGGGGATTAGCTCCCATTAGTCTACTGTTCCGTCTCTTTATTTTAAAAGCAAACTCTTTGTCACTGATAGTTTAACTTAAGCTTATCTTTATCTCCCTACAGCCCCTGCCCAACCCCTCTGTATTTACAGCATTTATTTTTGATCTTCTATTCATTAAATTTGCAATACAGATTGATATAGAAACATAGAAACATAGAAATTAGGTGCAGGAGTAGGCCATTCGGCCCTTCGAGCCTGCACCGCCATTCAATATGATCATGGCTGATCATCCAACTCAGTATCCCGTACCTGCCTTCTCTCCATACCCTCTGATCCCCTTAGCCACAAGGGCCACATCTAACTCCCTCTTAAATATAGCCAATGAACTGGCCTCAACTACCCTCTGTGGCAGAGAGTTCCAGAGACCCACCACTCTCTGTGTGAAAAATGTCCTTCTCATCTCGGTCCTAAAGGATTTCCCCCTTATCCTTAAGCTGTGACCCCTTGTCCTGGACGTCCCCAACATCGGGAACAATCTTCCTGCATCTAGCCTGTCCAACCCCTTAACAATTTTGTAAGTTTCTATAAGATCGCCTCTCAATCTCCTAAATTCTAGAGAGTATAAACCGAGTCTATGCAGTCTTTGTTCATAAGACAGTCCTGACATCCCAGGAATCAGTCTGGTGAACCTTCTCTGCACTCCCTCTATGGCAATAATGTCTTTCCTCAGATTTGGAGACCAGAACTGTACGCAATACTCCAGGTGTGGTCTCACCAAGACCCTATACAACGGAAGTAGAACCTCCCTGCTCCTATACTCAAATCCTTTTGCTATGAAAGCTAACATACCATTCGCTTTCTTCACTGCCTGCTGCACCTGCATGCCTACTTTCAATGACTGGTGTACCATGACACCCAGGTCGCGCTGCATCTCCCCTTTTCCTAATCGGCCACCATTTAGATAATAGTCTGCTTTCCTATTTTTGCCACCAAAGTGGATAACCTCACATTTATCCACATTATACTGCATCTGCCAAACATTTGCCCACTCACCCAGCCTATCCAAGTCACCTTGCAGTCTCCTAGCATCCTCCTCACAGCTAACACTGCCCCCCAGCTTAGTGTCATCCGCAAACTTGGAGATATTGCCTTCAATTCCCTCATCCATATCATTAATGTATATTGTAAATAGCTGGGGTCCCAGCACTGAGCCTTGCGGTACCCCACTAGTCACTGCCTGCCATTGTGAAAACGACCCGTTTACTTCTATTCTTTGCTTCCTGTTTGCCAGCCAGTTCTCTATCCACATCAATACTGAACCCCCAATGCCATATGCTTTAAGTTTGTATACTAATCTCTTGTGTGGGACCTTGTCGAAAGCCTTCTGGAAGTCCAGATACACCACATCCACTGGTTCTCCCCTATCCACGCTACTGGTTACATCCTCGAAAAATTCCACAAGATTCGTCAGACATGATTTATCTTTCGTAAATCCATGCTGACTTTGTCCAATGATTTCACCACTTTCCAAATGTGCTGCTATCCCATCTTTAATAACTGACTCTAGCAGTTTCCCCACTACCGATGTTAGACTAACTGGTCTGTAATTCCCCAGGAATGAGTAGGTTAACATATGAATGTATGCAAGTGATATGGCTTTGGCTTGTTGAATATTGCAGATTCAACCTCCTTATTTCCCAAATGTTTACAGTGAGCAACACAATGGACTACCTCCCATGCCCTGGAGCAGCCCTGCTGCTTGTTCATTTCAACAAAAGCCAAATAATTGTTAAGGCAAAGGGAATAGATCATTTGATTGTGGATAGAAGGTTGGCTGGATGGCCGAAGGGAAAGAGTGGCAATAAAGAGGGCTTTTTCTGGTTGGCTGCCAGTGACTAGTGGAGTTCCGCAAAGGTCAGTGCTGTGGCAGCTGCTCTTCACGTTGTATTTTAATGATTTGGATGAGGGGATTGCAGGCTTTGTGGCCAAGTTTGTGGATGATATGAAAATAGGTGGAGGGGCAGGTAGTGTAGAGAAAGCACGGACTCTGCGGTAGGACTTGGACTTGGGAGAGTGGGCAGAGAAGTGGCAGATGGAATATAGCGTTGCAGAATGTGGAGTCATGCATTTTGGTAGTAGGAATAAAGGTGTAGATTACTTTCTAAATGGGGAGAGAATCCAGAAATCGGAGATGCAAAGGGACTTGGGAGTGTTGGTGCAGGATTCCCAAAACGTTAATCTGCAAGTCGAAGTAAAGAAAGCAAACGCAATGCTAGCATTTATTTTGAGAGGGCTTGTACACAAAAACAGGAATGTAATGCTGAGGCTCTATAAGGTGCTGGTCAGGCCATATTTGGAAAACTGTGAGCAATTTTGGGCACCATTTCTGAGATAGGATGTGGTGGCTCTGGATAGGGTCCAGAGGAGGTTTAGATGGATGATCCCAGGAATGAGTAGGTTAACATATGAAGAGCGTTTGACGGCACTGGGCCTCTATTCACTGGTGTTTAGAAGAATGAGGGGAGATATCATTGACATATAGAATAGTAAAAGGCTTGGATAGAGTGGATGTGTAGAGGAGTTTCCACTAGTCTAGGACTAGAGGTTATAGCTTCAGAATTATAGAACGTTCTTTTAGGAAGGAGATGAGGAGGAATTTCGTTAGTCAGAGGGTGGTGAATCTGTGGAATTCTTTGCCACAGAAGGCTGTAGAGGCAAAGCCAGTGGATATATTTAAGGCAGAGATAGATAGATTTTTGATTAGTGCAGGTGTCAGAGGATATATGGAGGAGGAAGGAGAATGGGGTTAGGAGGGAGATAGATCAGCAATGATTGAATGGTGGAGTAGACTTGATGGGCCGAATGGCCTAATTCTACTATTACTTGTGATCTTATGATTGAATATAACATTTACAAATTTCTGACAAATCAAGCAATAATTTCAAACCTGCAAAAGCTGATATAAATACAATTTCTCCCAAGGACCGTGAGATGACATTAGTGTTGATTTTCATGATTTTCCTTATACTTGTGATGGTTAAACTGGATTCTTGTTACAGAAATTGTAATTGAAAATGTTCAACATGTTGAAAATCCAGCAGCAACCAGAACAAGGTACGATCGACTCTTTAGGCGACTACTCACGACCATACAGGCTTCACCCCATGACATGTCGCCGGGGTGTCGCCTGTATGGTCATAAGTAGTCTCCTCAGTCGCCCAAAGAGTTGTAGCGTCTTTCTGGTCGCCGCTGAATTTTCAACATGTTGAAAATTTTCGGCGACTTGCAGTGCCGGCAGTCGCCGAAAAAGTCACATAAGTGGGACAGGCCCATAAGGAGAATGTTGGATAGGTACATGGACATGCAGGGAATGGAGGGATATGGATTAGATACAGATAGATAAGAGTTGGTCTTGGCATCATGTTCGGCGTAGACATTGTGGGGCAAGTTGCCTGTTCTTGTGCTATACTGTTCCATGTTCTATGATCCTAGCACTGGGCAATATTTAATTCAGCATGGATTACAGGTGCTTTTACTTTGTCAATCAATCTGCTCAGTGACTAAACATCTGACAACAAAAGAGAGAATTTCAAATATTTTGATCTTCCAATTAAAGAAAAGTATTTTATTTTTGTAATGTCCTTTTCTATTAACTTAAAACTATGCTTCATAGTTATGTATTGATTAGTACGGGTGTCAGGGGATATGGGAGAAGGCATGAGAATGGGATTTAGGAAGGAGAGATAGATCAGCCATGATTGAATGGCGGAGTAGACTTGATGGGTCAAATGGGCTAATTCTACTATCACTATGACCTTTTGATTTTATGGCCTTCTCCATCCTCTAACCTATTAATCCCTCTCACAATCCCATGGATTTAAGTGAGATCGCCCTCCATTGTTCTCATTTTTTAATTCTAAACTATCCTGATTTTGGAGAGCAGAGAATATATATTAACAGAGACAGAATTTACTGGCTTGCACAGAGAGAAAAAGCAAGCCAGTAAATTAGTTTTGGTATATAATTAGAAATAAATTATCTGTTTGGTACTTATAAATAGGTAATGTTGTTGCTGAGACCATTATAAAATAAACATTTGTCTTGTCATTATTCTCAAAACTAAACCAAAGAATATTTCATTAATAATGCAACAAGTTATAGTTGTTGATTTTTCTGTAACCAAATAATCAAAATTCAAGTCCTTGGCTGGAATTGCTCATTCTTCATCAGGCCACTAAGTGGCGCTGTTAGTAGTAAATCAATGGCTGATTGGGTAAACTGGATAATGTGACAGTTGTGCAGCCTAGACTAAAGTTATGCAATGCAGGCGATATCAGTGGTTGCAATGAATTTAACTCACCGACACCGCCCTGCCATTCCGGTTAAAACATGTAGAGGCTCACTCATTGTTATTGTGATTGGTTTATTCTTGTCCTGTGTACTTCTTCTTTTGTGTGGCGTGCACAGCCTAAAGTTGTTGGACAACTTGTTCTATTTTATCTTCCGTTTGTGCACGTCGAGTTGATTGCATTAGTCGAAACAGGGCGGACCACGTGAAGGTTGCAATCTTCCACCCCAGGCCTGTGTACTAAGATCCAGGGAAAACTTCATCAGCAATCAGTAGTGCAAAAGGGAAAATAAACATTGTAGAATATAGTATTACAGAAACAGGGAAAGTGCAGATTTCTTTTAAAAACTGCAATGGCCACAATGTGGTATATAGGATGATAGACACAAAAAGCTGGAGTAACTCAGCGGGACAGGCAGCATCTCTAGAGAAAAGGAATGGATAGTGTTTTTGGGTCGAGACCCTTCAGTGAAAGTCACTGGAAAGGGAAATGTGAGATATAGATGATGACATAGAGCGATATAGAACAATGAATGAAAGATATGCAAAAAGTAGCAAGAATGGGAATTCATCCTTGGCCTATAAGAGGTTATTTCAGGAGTCTGAGAAAAGTGGGGAAGAATCTGTTCTTGAATGTGATGATAGGTACTTCCAAGCTTTTGATTCCCCTGCCTAACAGGAGAAGATAGAAGGGAGAATGAGCGGAGCATCTATGGAGCAAAGGAAATAGGCAACGTTTCGGGCCGAAACCCCTCTTCAGCCTAAGTGTAAACATTGGTTAGAACGTAGAACAGTACAACACAGGGGCAAGTCTTTAGGCCCACAATGTCTCTGCAGTGCATGATGCCAAGATAACCTAATCTCATCTGTCTGGAAGGTGGACACAAAATGCTGGAGTATCGCAGTGGGACAGGCAGCATCTCCGGAGAGAAGGAACGGGTGACGTTTCGGGTCGAGACCCTCCTTCAGACTGCCTTTCACATCACTCAATTCTCTGCATATCCACGTGCCTATGTTACAGCCCCTTAAATACCGCCATCATATCTTCCTCCACTTCCACTCCAGGCAATATGTTTAGGCATCTACCACCCCATGTGTAAAAAAACTTGCCCTGCAATCTCCTTTAAACTTTGCCCCTCTAACCTTAAAGCTCTGCTTTCTAGACTTTGACATTTCCTCGCTGGGATAAAGGTTCCAACCGTCTACCCTATGCATGCTTCTCAAAACTTATTTATATAGATAGTCCAATTGGTTATTGTGCACATAAAATCAATTTGAATTTCAACTTTTTCATTCATATTTCTGCGTAGGAAGGAACTGCAGAAGAAATGTGTAGGAAGGGACTGCAGATGCTGGTTTACACCGAAGATAGACACAAAACGCTGGAGTAACTCTGCGTAACAGACAGCATCTCTGGAGAGAAGGAATGGTTGACGTTTCGGGTTGAGACCTTTCTTCAAACTGAGAGTCAGGGGAGAGGGAAACGATATATGGAAGGTTACAAAGAACATGTTAGGTGTGAGAAGAACAGATCAAAGCAGATGATGATTAAGGAAATATACAATGGTTCAATGTGATACTCAAAAGATAGACACAAAATGCTGGAGCAACAGTATCTATGGAGAAAAGGAAAAAGTGATGTTTTGGGTTGAGACCCTTCTTCATTCATCTTCTTCTTGGATTTGCTGCTCATATTCAAACCATCAGCTTGAAGAAGGGTCTCAACCCAAAACGTCGCCCATTCCTTCTCTCCAGAGATGCTGCCTGTCCCGTTGAGTTGCTCCAGCATTTTGTGTTTACCTTCAAGTTAAACCAGCATCTGAAGGTCTTTCTTACACAGCTTTCCCTTCTGGTTCTCATTGGTTTTCTTACCTCATTAAAAAGTGACAATACAAAACGATGCAAACATTATCTAATGGCAATGATGAACTACAGGTCAAAAACAGTTGGTGGGATGTTTTAGCCCCCCTGGGAGAGACACAACTCATTGTTCATGACCTAATTTGTTTTGTCACGTAGCAGAAGTCACCACCTGCAGGAATTTGCAATGAGCACATGAGCGCTCAAGTAACACGATCCGTAAAACCAGGTGTATCACTTGAGCATTCCTGATGATGTATATTCCCAGTAAGGCAACTTACGTAATGCAGAATTATATCATTAATATTTGCATCTACCTTACGTGTACTTCTGCACGACTTCGAAGAGGCACTGTGACAAACATGTTTGTACCTGGTATAAATTAAGTCGGATGAAACCTCAAAAGTATTTATACACCTTTGTTCCTCAATGGTATATCTTTCAAAATAAACCTTTGACTATATATCCGCAGTTAGACTTTTAAATAATTATCAAATGGTATATATTTTAATATTTATTAATTATGAACTTAAAAGTAGCTGTTGTAATAATAACACTTAGTATGATAAATCATCTGCAAAATGCCCAGAGTTATATTGGTTATGTTAGCAAAACTAAATGGAAACTTTGTTGTTGATAAAGCTCCAGTGTTGTTTACCTCCACAATAGGCTGGCTCTCCACAACATGGAGTCCGAGAGTTGTACAGCACAGAAACAGGCCCATAGGCCAATCATGTCCATGCCAACCTTTTTGCCTATCTACACTGATCCCATTTTTCCGCATTAGGTCTGTTCCCTTCTATGCGTTGCTTGGTTAAGTGCCTGTCAAAATGACTCTTAAATGTCATGATTGTATCCACCACTCTTTTTGGTATCGAACTCTTGATATTAACCCCTCTGTATAAAAATACTTTCCGCTCAGCTTTGGGAAATGGGGAAGCAATAAATTAAAAATATATTCAATATCTCTAGTTTCCCTTTCCCCTGACTAGTCTGAAGAAGGGTTTCGACCCAAAACGTCACCCATTCCTTCTCTCCATAGATGCTGCCTGTCCCGTTGAGTTACTCCAGCTTTTTGTGTCTATCTTCGGTTTAAACAAGCATCTGCAGTTCCTTCCTACAAATTAAAAAGACATTTCCGTGATGATGAGCAAAAATAAATCACTTAAGGAAAGAAGTGGTCTCTCATTCATTACACTTGATTTTCCTCATTTGGTATTTAGAATCTAAGGCCAAGGATTAAATTTGCAGGCTGCATGAGTTTGGGGGGAGGAGATAACACTGAGGAAGAAAATATATTTCAAATGGACACAGATGCACTTGCAGTGCAGGTAAACAAATTTCAGCAGAGGTAAGTATGATGAATTACAAACCATGTTAAAAATAATGAAGTCATATTTTCTATGGAAAGGAAGATTCTTCAGAGGGTACAAGGGGAAAAGAAATGTGAGCGCAAAAGTATAAATTAAGATAGCGTATTGGTAGAGTGATTGCTTCATAGTTGCAGTGTCCTGGTTCAAACATGACCTCCGATGCTGTCTGGGTGTACTTTGCACATCCCCCCCCCCCCGTTACCATGTGTATTTTCTCCAGGTGCTCTGGTTTTAATCAGTTATTCCAAAGACATATGGGTTAGAGGTTAATTGGCCACTAAAAATGGCTTCTAGTATGGAAGATAAATGTAGAAGAACTGGGGGGAACCGTTGGATGAATAAAGTGGGTTCGGTGTAGAACGAGTGAAAATGTTTGATCGTTAGCTTGGACTCAATGGGGCTTATTTTTGTGCTGTATAATTCTGTGAGGCCACAACTAAAGTCAACCAAGCACTGGGGTCTATCTCAGCGGCTGTCTGACCTGCTGAGTTACTTCCAGCTTTTTGAGTTCAGATTAAACCAGCATCTGCAGTTCGTCCATACACACTGAAGTTTATCAATTGATTATTTGACTGATTGAAAGATGCAGCATGGAAACTGGCCCTTTGGCTCACCAAGTCCATGCCGACCAAATCATGAGAGGAATAGATCAGGTAGTTGCAGAGTCTCTTGTCCAGAGTGGGTGAATCAAGGACCATAGGTTTAAGGTGAAGGAGAAAAGATTTGGTAGGAACCTAAGGGGTAACATTTTCCACACAAAGGGTGGTGGGTGTGTGGAACAAGCTGCCAGAGGAAGTAGTCGAAGCAGGGACTATCCCAACATTTCAGAAACAGTTAGACAGGTACATGGATGGGACAGGTTTGGAGGGATATGGATCAAATGTGCATAGGTGGGACTTGTGTAGCTGGGACATGTTGGCCGGTGAGGGCAAGTTGGGCCAAATGGTCTGTTTCCACACTGTATCACTCTATGACTATGACTCCACAGCCATCGATCAATCATTGACACTAGTTCTTATGTTATCCCACTTTCACATCCACTCCCTACACACCAGGGGCAATTTACAAAACATAGAAACATAGAAATAGAAAATAGGTGCAGGAGTAGGCAATCCGGCCTTTCGAGCCAGCACCACCATTCAATATGATCACGGCTGATCATCCAAAATCAGTACCCCTTTCCAGCTTTTTCCCCATAGCCCTTGATTCCCTTAGCTGTAAGAGCTAAGTCTCTCTCTTGAAAACCCTCTCATCCTTGGAAAGTCAAAGCAAAAATAGTATCCGACCTTGGTTACTCTTAGCATTAAATGTACATGTCTTGACAGCATAAGCCTTAAACTTTTGATGTCCTCTTCATCAAAAGTAGGACAAATCCAATCTAACTAATTACTACCCAGTTAGCTCACTGTCCATCGTGAGCATGGCAATGTTGACTGGCTTTGACATTGCCAACAACCAGACTCGTTCTCATCAACGTCCTCTCTAATTCAGCTAAATGTATCCTCACATTATTGCTCCAACTTCACCATCTTCTATTAATTCTATTAATATTCTATTAATGCTGGCAGTAGGGGCCAGCCTTCTTTATCCTCGAATGCTGAACACGCAGACGGTGACCTCCCCCTTGTCATTCTGCTGCTGCAGCTGATTATGTGCCCGCTCCTACGAGAGGGAGGGAGGGAAGTGCGTTCCTGTGTTGCAATGCATTTGATTATCATGTTTGTTATGGTTGAACAGCTGAGAATGCATGCAAGCAATGGTTTGAGCTTTGGAGTAGTTCTAAGTGCATGAGTGTGTGGAATGGCATATAGGTATAAGGATGGTGTCCTGATTCATAGCGGCTATTGTTAGTTGAGTGATGGAAGTTCACTGATGGATCGGTGCGTTTAGCTAAATTTGCCGTTAGAACATCAAACAGCACACGAACAGGCCCTTCAGCCCACAAATTCTCTCCCAAGCATGCTGCCAAGATAGCTAATCTCATCTGCCTTCACATGATTCATACCCCTCTATTCACTGCAAATCTATGTGCCCATCTGAAAGCCTCTTAAGTGCCACAATCATATCTGCCTCCATCACCACCACTGACAGCGCATTCCAGGCACTCACCACCCTCTGTGTAAAGAAACTTGCCCTGCACATTTCTTTAAAACTCTCTCCTTAAACCTATGCCTTCTGACATTTCCATTCTGGGATAAAGATTCTGACTGTATCCGCTATTCACGCCTCTCATAATTTTAAATATGTCTATCAGGAAATATATGTATCAGTTGCTTGGAGATGGGTCTTTACTAGACTTTCCCTTACAATAATATATTTTTTGGTGCCACCACTAAAATGTTTTCAAGAGAGAGTTAGATATAGCTCCTGGGGCTAATGGAACCAAGGGTAATAGGGAGAAAGCAGGAACGGGGTACTGATTTTGGATGATCAGCCATGATCATATTGAATGGCGGTGCTGGCATGAAGGGCCAAATGGCCTACTCCTGCACCTATTTTCTATGTTTCTATGTTCATGTGGTTGTGTGCTTCATACCCAATGTATGAGGGTCAATGACCTCCTTCCAGTTAAGCTTCTTCGTGAATGTGAAGGCCTTCGTCGGCCTGAGCAAGCACTTCGTCATACTTTGAAATGCAGGTCCTTGTGAATTAAAATGTATATGTTTAGGGATAAAGATTTTACTTGGTGTACCAAATACCAACAGAAGATTCTGATAATTCTCAACAGTCAGCGGGTCCACAGTTCAGGAAATGGTCTTGTGTGAAGATAGAAACATGGAACTGCAGGTGCTGGTTTACAAAATAAAAACACAAAGTACTGGAGTAACTCAGCACGTCAGGCAGCATCGCTGGAGCACATAGGTAGGTTTGTTTTTGGGTCGGGGCCTCAGTTCAATCTGAGGAAGTGTTCGGACCTGAAACATCACCTACCCATGTTCTCCGGGGATGCAGCCTGACACGCTGTGTCACTCCCACGCTTTGTGTTAATCTGTCATAAAACCTGAGGAACTGCAAAGGTAAATGTGTCATAAGATGCAGAGAATGAAAGAAAATGTTTCAAGAATAAAAGGAATGGAATAAAAGCAAGATGATGGGGGGGGGGGGTGGGGGGGATGATAAATAAATAAAGTGGTTGGTGGTGCAAAGCAGAAGAGGCTGGAGTAGACACCACAGAATAATTACCTGACATTACCAGAGGAAATAAAGACTGTGAGCATTGGAAATGCTGGCAGTGCAGTGTGTGTTAAGTCAGAAGTTGAGGTGTTTTCCCTTGCATGTGCTTCCTTTGGAAAAGTACAGGAGAGTGGGAACCATGACGTCAAGGCAGGAGTGGAATAGGGAAATAAGTCGACAGGCATTGTAAGCTTGGGAAGAGTTTGCCAGCTGAACAATAGAGGTCAAGGCGGTGAAGCAGTCATCCATTCTATATTTGGTTTCTGTCAAATTATGGAGATTCCACCATTGAAACTCCTTTATCAAAGTGTGAGACGTATTCCAGTGGGACCTATTCAAAATGAAACTTACATTTTCATCAAGTCACTTGGCCCCTTTGCTTATGGTGGAAAAGGCATCAAAACAACTAGGCAGGTGGGGATTGTTGAATCGTTGCCCTCAGCTTTGGGGTTCATTTTCTGTGTTGTACACTAGTGGAAATCCTGCAGTTGTTGCTACTTTCATAACACACAAACTGCAAGGCCTGGTAGTTTAGTAGTTATTATAACCACAACATCTGAGCCAAAAGAATTGAATCTTCTCCACCTTACTATCCTCAATTCACATGCCAAGTTGGAGAAATCATGGAATCTTTACTTTCTAAATTGGAGGCATATGTTTATCAGAATTTCATGTTCATAAGTTATAGGAGCAGAATTAGGCCATTTGGTCCATCAAGTCTACCCCATTCAATCATGGCTGATCTATCTTTCCCTCTCAACCCCATTCTCCTGCCTTCTCCCCATAATCCCCGACACCCATACTAATCAAGAACATATCAAACTCCACCTTAAAAATATCCATTGACTTGACCTCCACAACCTTCTATGGCAATGAATTCCACAGATTCACCACCCTCTGACTAAAGAAATTCCTCCTCGTCATTTCTCAAAATACATCCTTTTATTCTGAGGCTACGGCCTCTGGCCCCAGACTCTCTCACTAGTGGAAAGATCCTATCCACATCCACTCTATCCAGACCTTTCACTATTTGAACTTTTTCCCCTTCACATTGCAGTCTCTCTCTGTCCTATCCCTGAGCCCACACACTGTGATTTTTCCTGCAAACGTCTCATCAAATCCTCACCAAGATTCACGTTACAAACTGCCACGTTACAAACTGATCTACCCGAGTGCACCATTTATGCCCGACAGAACAATGATTTGTTGTAGCACTCCTGGGTTCTCCAAATTGAAGACTCACCTGGTCCTTAAGGAGAGTCATGTGCTCAGACTGTGTACAGCTGAGTCAGGAACCTCCGCTCCATCCACATCAATGCTGCACGCTGCTGTGCCAAGAGGTTGATGTGAAACAGCTCTCCGCAGTGCCGCCAGCAGCGTAGCAAGGAATGTTGTGAGAATCCCTCCTTCCACTGATGTTGCCCAGCAATATATCATTGCATGGTTTAGTATAGTTCTGTTTTGTTCAGTAATCAGTAATTGTCACATGTACCGAGGTATGGTGAAATTACCTTTGTTGCATTCTAACCCGCTAGGGGAAAGACTACACATGATTGCAATCGTGCAGTCCACAGTGTACAGATACTTGATAAAGGGAATTATGTTTAGTGCAATAATGTTTAGCGGTGTAGTGGTGGGTGGATGTGACGACTGGTGTTGGATGGGCTGAAGTGAGTAGCGTGTTTACCCAATGCTAAATTGTGGAGTTCAAGGCTGCAACCTGGCTGGTGCCGTAAGTGTGGGCAGTCGCCGGGGTCTGGGATATCTGGTCATATTCTTTTGGATGTGATGGAAGATGCTGCCTTCTCCTCTCTTTGGGAGTATGATCTCAATGGTCAGCCATCACTAGGCTCATAGAAACACAAAAACATATAAAAATAAGTGCAGGGCAAGTTGGACCAAATGGTCTGTTTCCACACTGTATTACTGTATCACTCTATGACTTTGACTCCATGACCATTGATCAATCATTGACATTAGTTCTTATGTTATCCCACTTTCACATCCACTCCCTACACACCAGGGGCAATTTACAAAATATAGAAATAGAAAACAGGTGCAGGTGGAAAACAGGTGGAGCCAGCACTGCCATTCAATATGATCATGGCTGATGGTGCCATCAGTACCACTTCCTGCTTTCTCCTCATATCCCTTGATTCCGGTAGCCCGAAGAGCAATATCCAACTCTCTCTTGAAGAGAGCGAGTAGCCAAATGAAGAGAGAGGAAGATCGAAGATTCCATTACGTCCATCACACCCTCATCTAATTTGGCTGCCCACAGTAATTTATCTTTGTGTGTATTTGCTCTGTGACAGCTTACAAGCTATGATACTAACTATTGGATCTATAACATTAAAAAATATTGTCATCGATGGCCCCAACACTTTTCCTGCACTATTGCACTCCACCTTCAACAAACTTTCTGCAGGAGTGGAGATAATTTTTCAAACTAGAGGGAAACTATTTGACCTAGTGCAACCACACTTCATAACCAAGGTCACCTGAACTTTGGTCATGGAGCTGAACAATGCAGGCAATGCTTGGATTTGCATGCACTCTCAGGCTGAAATAGCCAGTATCAACACTTTCCCTGAAGCATAGAGAATTCTCACATTGAATGTCTACAGGTCACAGATCCTCTACTAACATCCCCTATTGTTCCACCTGGCCGTCTAACAATACGTTCAATACCAGACCCTGAAAAACAGTGTACATTCCACTGCTCAAGAACCACCCTACAGCAAAGGCACCAATGCTAAAAATGCACTACTACATTCATTGATCCAGGAGAGCTTTTAGTCAGAAAGTTGATACAAAAAGCTGAAGTAACTCAGTGGGTCAGACAGCATCTCTGGAGAAAAGGAATAGATTACGTTTCAGGTTGAGATCCTACTGCAGACTGAGAGTCAGGGGAAAGACAAATGAGAGAAAAATGATAAAGGAAACAGGCCATTGTTAGCTGTGGGCTAGGTGAAAACATATTACAGACAATGAGACTCAACAAGATGACTTTGAAGCTAGTACAACAACTTGGGTGAGGGAGGAACGGAGAAAGAGGGGAAGTAAGGGTTACTTTAAGTTAGAGAAATCAATATTCATACTGCTGGGTTTAATCAATTGAGGACAAGATTACAACTTCTGATGTGGCACATAGTCTAATCTATGCACCAGGTAGACTATTCTGCTGCTTAGTCTACCTGGCAGCAATGGTCCTTGCCCTTACCCATGCATCTAAAACTTTCCTTAATTACATCAGCCAGCTAATGGTCAGATATCACCCGGTATAGGAAGGATGTCATTAAGCTGGAAAGAGTACAGAAAAGGTTTTAAAGGATGTTGTCAGGAGGGGGCCCTAATCTATAGAGAGAGAGATTAGGTAAACTAGGACTTTATTCCTTGGAGCAGTTGGAGGCTAAGGGGTGATCTTATATATATAAAATCATGTATAAAATCATGAGGAGAATTGATAGGATGAACGCACAGAATCTTTTACCCAGAGTAGGGGAATCAAGAACCAGAGGACATAGGTTTAAGGTGAGAAAGGACAGATTTTTTTTGTTTTTTTAATATATTTTTATTAGAGGCCATACGTATTACAAATAATATAACAATTTTTTTCAGATATACATATTACATATTTCCAAAGTTATATGAGTATTACAAAGCAAT
Source organism: Raja brachyura (assembly GCA_963514005.1). The sequence goes on along the minus strand of CAUPSL010001216.1, from coordinate 212,482 downwards.
ATATATAAGCCTCAAATATTTCAATAATGAAAAGAAAAAAGAGTAAAGAAAGAATAGATGTTTAATTTAAAAAGTGTGATTATAATTTTGATTATATGTGAGAAGAAAAAAAAAAGAAATTTAAAAAAATAAAAAAAAACAAAAAAAATAAAAAAACCCATATTACTGACAAACAATTATTATACTTTAAAAACAAAAGTATACATCTTAACAATGAATGGAACAATTTCTAATAATATATATAGAGAGACGAGTATACAAATCTCGGATTAAACCTTTTCATCTGATCTTACCACCGGGTACTTGTTGAGTTACAATGCTGAGCCCAGCTACCCCTTCATATAATCAATGAATGGAGACCATATTTGTTCAAAAAGTTCATGTTTATCCATTAGGATAAACCTACTTCTCTCAAATTGCAACGTCTCCAACATTTCCACTGTCCACATTTTGATTGTAGGGGATAATGGTCCCTTCCAAAATTTTAATATTAATTTTTTTCCAATCATTAAACAGTAATCAAGAACATTTCTTTGATTTACTGTTAATGTTTGATTTGAATCTAAAACACCAAATATTATTAGCTTTGAGTCAGATTTAATGTAATCTTAAGAACTATAGAATAATTTTAAAAATCTCAGTCCAATAACTATTAAGTTTTGTGCATATTACAAAACTATGTGTTAAATCAGCTTCTCTGTGCTGACATTTATCACACAATGGTGATATATTAGGAAAAATTCTATTTCTTTTTTGAATAATGTAATCTATGTAATACTTTGAATTGTATCAAAGTATGTCTGGCATTTAACGGACAGATTTTATCGGAACCTGAGCAGCAACATTTTCAATCAGAAGGTGGTGGGCAAATGGAAAGAGCTGCCAGAGGAAGTGGTTGACGCATTTAATAGGATAGGAAAGGTTTGCACATAGATAGGAAAGGTTTGGAGGGATGAAACACGAGCAACTGGGACTAGATTAGATTATCTTAGATAAGGGCATTTTACTCAGTATGGACGAATTGGGCCAAAGGGCCTGTTTCCATGCTGTATGCCTCTGTATATTGAGTGTCTGTGGTTTTGTGCTCAGAAGCTTTCAGGTCATCCACAGATGTTTGAATATTCAAATATATCTTGTCAGCTGAGATGTACTCCCATTGTAAATATGTAATTCTACAGAGATACTTGCCCACATCCAAAATGTTGAAGTAATCCATGTAATTCTAACTTTGAAAACTGTACTTATTCACCTGCTGTTGTCATTGTGCTTAAAGAGTATAAAACCTCTATACTTAGAATTCAGTGTGATTCTCCAGAGATTTTTCAAGAGAGTTTCTTCCAGAATTCCTGCATATTGTGTGGAATAAGCGCCTCTTACATCTATAGCTCAAATCTCTCTGTGGTCCATTCGAAGTTGCAGCCCGATGTATCTCCTGTAATAACTCACACAATCATGGCCACTTTTTGAGGTGACATTCTTGTCCCATCCTGCCGTTCTCCTCATTTCCATGTGCATCCCATGCTGTTCAGAAGCAGTAAATTTTCACATATCGTATCTTTCCACCATGACTCTCAACTCCTTGCACAGTCTAACTGTTGATTTGACATAAAGTTATAAATGAATCGACAACCTTATGTAGTTGTTATGTAGCACAGTTCAATTCGATCAATAAAGAAGACTATATTCTATTCAGCCCCTGCTGGAAGCATTGCACTCCAGCTAGGAACATTGCAACTGAGGCCCCTTTACATGAGTCCTGTTCTCCTTCACAATTCCTCAAATTTTTAATCATGTTCAGAATACAGGTCTGGAGATATATTCCTCTAGACTGTACATAGACCCAAAAAGCTGGAGTAATTCAGCGGGGCAGGCAGCATCTCTGGGGAGTAGGAATGGGTGACGTTTCAGGTCCTGAAACATCACCCATTCCTTCTCTCCAGAGATGCTGCCTGTCCTGCTGAGTTACTCCAGCTTTTTGTGTCTATCTACGGTTTAAACCAGCATCTGGCAATGCCTTCCTACACATTCCTCTAGACTGTATCAGTGACCGCAGTGACTACTTCAGTCATGACAGAATACTTTGCAGCAATCTGAATTTGTTCAAGACATTACACAAGGTCATATTCTTTTCACCAAAATTCTTGTTGGTCATTTGTGTGCCATATTTGAACAACACTGCAGTAAATGTTCTCATGGGTGATGGTAGAGGCAGATACGATAATGTTATTTAACAGGCTTTTGGATGGGCACATGGATATGGAGGGACATAGATCATGTGCAGTTAGAGGAGATTATTTTAACTTTGCATCATGCTTGGCACGGACACTACGTGCTGAACGGCCTGCTCCTGCGCTCTATGTTCCATGAAGTCATCGCAAATAAACTGTGTGGTCGGCACTTAGCTAATCTGCTAAATATTACGGTTGCTCATTTGGATAAATGCTAGCACTTATTTCGAGCGGACTAGAATACAAAAACAGGGATGTAATGCTGAGATGCTATAAGACGCTGGTCAAACCGCATTTGTGAGCAATTTTGGGCCCGATGAGTGTTTGACGGAACTGGGCCTCTATTCACTGGAGTTTAGAAGGATGAGGGAGGACCTCATTGCAACTTACCGAATATTGAAAGGCTTGGGTAGAGTGGATGTGGAGAGAATGTTTCCACTAGTGGGAGAGTCTAGGACTTAAGGTCATAGCCTCAGAATTAAAGGATGTTATTTTAGCAAGGAAATTAGCATGAATTTCTTTAGTCAGCGGATGGTGAATCTTTGGAATTCATTGTCACAAAAAGCTGTGGAAGCCAAGTCAATATATATTTTTAAGGCAGAGATAGGTGGATTCTTGATTAGTATGGATGTCAGGGATTATGGGGAAACAGCAGGGGAATGGGGTTAAGATAGAAAGATAGATCAGCCATGATTGAATGGCAGAATAGACTAGATGGACCGAATGGCCTAATTCTGATCCTATCACGTATGCACATGAACATATAACCTGCAAAAAGAAATAAAAAAATCCTAGTGTGTGAATTTTACAATTATCCTCCCCATAAATATCAGCCCGGTTGGTGCCCACTGGGAATGACAGCACAGTGCCTTAGTTTCTCCTCTGGTTTTTAAACTTTGTCCCGTATTGTCTAATGTTTACTGTCTATTGTTTTGGAGATCTTTATGTAAAAATATCTGCAACAGTGGTGGGCGACACGGTAACTCAGCGGTTGAGTTGCTGCCTTTCAGCGCCACAGACCCGGGTTTGATCCTGACTATGGGTGCTGGTGCATGTTCACGGGGAAAACGCATGTGTTTGTGCGTTCTCCCTGTGGCCTGTGTGGAATTTCTCCTGGAGCTTCGGTTTCCTCTCACACTCCAAAGATCTACAGGTTTCTAGGTTAATTAGACAATAGACAGTAGACAAAAGGTGCAGGAGTAGGCCATTCGGCCCTTCAAGCCAGCACCGCCATGGCTGATCATCCCCAATCAGTACCCCGTTCCTGTCTTCTCCCCATATCTCCTGACTCCGTTATTTTTCAGAGCCCTCTCTAGCTCTCTCTTGAAAGCATCCAGTGAACCTGCCTCCACCGCCCTCTGAGGCAGAGAATTCCACAGACTCACCACTCTCTGTGAGAAAAAGTGTTTCCTCGTCTCCGTTCTAAATGGCTTACTCCTTATTCTTAAACTGTGGCCCCTGGTTCTCAACTCCCCCAACATCGGGAACATGTTTCCTGCCTCTAGCATGTCCAAGCCCTTAACAATCTTATATGTTCCGTTATATGTTATATGTTTAGCTTTGATAGGATAGTGCTAGTGTAATGGGGATTGCTGGTCGGAGCCGAAGGGCCTGTGGGCCGAAGACTTGGTGGGCCGAAGGGCCTGTTTCCATGCTGCATCTCTAAACTGAAATAGTGGTGATCCTGCACTTTTAATAAACCTGTCCAATGTGGTATCTTTCACCCCTCTTTCATAAATGGACTCAACATGTTTCTCTTTAACCTTGATTTCCAACTTCTCCTCCCGTGTTTTGACCTTGTCCATCTATGCCTTATTAAGAAATATATTTGAAAGTTTTGTCATTAAATGTACTAGATGTTGTTTCTTACTTTCACACAACTGAATAGATAGGGTCCTTGTGAGAGATAAGAAAACAAATGGGAAATTTGAATACCTTACATACAGTCACCAAATGTTTTGCATTTGTTATTTTTATTCCAGAATATTCAGACGATTGATTTGATGCCAATAGATAGAATTTGATCTGATTTCACAGAAAATCTAAACCAGGGTCTGAATCTACTGCCAATCAATTCCGAGAACAGCTAACTATTACGCAAACTACAAAGCAGACAAGTCTGAGCTGAAACATTCTATACTTCTGAACCATCCTCGTTATACGGTGTGGTGCTAGTGAGTCACTATGCAGACGAACTTCCAAAGCCAGATCAAACCAGTTATGTTTACTCAAGCGTTGGGCTTGGGTGTCTGTGTTACAGTGTCTGGTTGCAGCAACAGCGTACTTGAAAAACAAAAAAGTTTGCCACGCACCCTACTTCACCTCTGTGGGTCATTTTGACCCAGTAAAAAGTATGTTTCAAGTAACAATAAATTGGACAGACAAAACCCCTCCAAATGTTTTACTTAAACCAAGAAAAGTACCTGCTCTTGAAACAATGTTGTTTGATTTGTATTAAAGGGGTAACGTCTTTGTGGTAAAATGTCTTGAGATTGGTGTTGCAACTTCAGATGATGATGATGCCAATGACTTCCCATGGCTGATGACAGAGCAATGACATGTGTCCGGGTCCACAATTTATTGTTTTCATTGCAGTTTTAAGGAAGCAGTGGAGTGGGTGTTATTTAATCTGCAATACCATCATGACATTTCATCAGCTAAGAAAGGAATTTGGATATCCTGTTCCTTCAGACAGTAACCGAAGAAGGCACGTTCCCAGCCAGTAGAGTACGTTAACATAACTTGTCCCCCTTGATAATTACATTTTGGTCCTGAACATATTATGTAAAAGCTGCAAATATCATTATAGAAATAATGTACTTGCATTGAGAGAAAGCATGGATAGATTTTATAAAATCAACATCCTGTCTTTTCCTGTGGTACCGAGCGAAATATTCATACATCTTCTGTATATTTTCTCAGTCACACCTTTTCACTTCTAGAGAGGCGACACAAGACACCACAGATGCTGGAATCGTGAGCAAAAAAGAAACTGCTGGAGGAGCTCAGATGATCAGACAGCATCTGTAATAGGAAATGGACAGGCAATGTTTCGGGTTGGCACCCTTCTTCAGACTGAAGACTGAAACAAGGTGCGACCTGAAACATTGTCCAATTCCTCCAGTAGTTTGTTTTTCACTTCCAGGATTGTTTATTCCCAATGTCGTCCTTTTCAAGTTTGTAGGCTCCCTCATCATAAACTCAAACTCTGTGCTAACTGTTGTGGATTCTTGGCATCCTGCACATTGATTGTATTTGACAGTTTTGGCTCCAAAACTATTCTAATAATGTCATAGAGTCATAGAGTGATACAGCGTGGAAACAGGCTCTTCGGCCCAACTTGTCTACACCGACCAACGTGTCTTAGCTACACTAGTCCCACCTGACGTGTTTGGTCCATATCCCTCCAAATCTGCCCTATCCATGTACTGTTTAACTGTTTCTTAAATGTTGGGATAGTTCCTGCCAAAAGTTACCCCTCAGATTCCTATTAAATCTTTTCCAATTCCCTAAACCTATGTTGTCTGGTCCTCAAATCACCTACTCTGGTCAAGAGACTGCATCTACCCGATCTTTTCCTCTCATGATTTTATGCACCTCAATATGATTGACCCTCATCCTCCTGCGCTCCAAGGAATAAAGTCCTAGCCTACTCAACCTCTCCCTAGAGCAGGGGTCAGCAGCCTTGTTCTGCATTGGAGCCAGGACGTATGTCTGTGATTAGATGGCGGACCACATCTATTACGTGTTCACATAGATCCCGCCCCCATACCATCCCGGATAGCAGGCATCAAATCACGTGTTCACATAGATCCCGCCCATCGAGGACACCACCCAGAGCACTGGCCCCTAGTTACGGGCACTCACGAACATGGCGTACCTATGGTCCATTGCCTTGGCTCTGTCCTGGCTCAAATACTCACATTCACTCGTCCCTGGTCTATTGACAACCCTGATCCCGACAGTGAAGCCCAGACACAGAAGGTGTGCAGCTGTGCCGGCAGCTTTGCGCAGGATATGGTACAGCCAGAGCTCGGCGCTCGGCCCCACTCTGGCGCTTGGCCCTGCTCGGGCACTTGGCTGCTCGGGCCCGGGAGGTATCGGAGATGAAGGAAGTCTGTGGACCGGATGACTACGGAAAAGCAAATACACCTGCAGGCTGGGTTACGGGCCGCATTTGGCCCGGGAGCCGTAGGTTGCCAACCCTGCCCTAGAGCTAAGACCCTCCAGTCCTAGCAACATCCTTGTAAATCTTCTCTGTACCCTTTCCAGCTTGACAACATCTTTCCTATAACACAGTGCCCAGAACTGAACACAATGCTGGCCTCACCAACATCTGCAACATGACCTCCCAACGTCTATGCTCAATACTCTGACTGATGACCAATAGCCCTGTCCCACGGTACGAGTTTATTCCAAGAGCTCTCCCGAGTTTAAAAAAAATCAAACTCATGGTAAGTATGGAGAATGAACATAGCGGGTACGTTGGAGCTCGGGGACGTCTCTTAGCGGCTCGTACCCACAAGAATGTCCACAAGAACCCCAAGTACCGACGAGTGGCCATTACCGTAAATCTCCGAGTTCCAATCAGAGCAAACTCGGGAGAGCTCTTGGAATGAACTCGTACCGTGGGACAGGGGTTTAATGCTCAATGTAAGTTTAAGGAACAATGCTTCAGTTACCATTAATCCACAAATCAGCCCTAGAGACTCAGTATTGAATTCCATTATTTCAATATTTCAGTTTTTCTTTTGCCTTCTGGTTATTTTTATGATGTTAAAACAATTGGCTGTCCACATCACAGACAGTCTATCTGTATTCTCCACACTTCTTCATCTCTACAACATAAAACACATTTGTTTTTTCACTTTTCCAGTTTTTAAGCATGGTCATTGATCTGAACCTGTTAAAATGATTCTATTGTGTTTTTTGGATATAAACTTAGTTCTAGAGTTTTAGAGCTGATTGACACAATTTCTCTCACTGAAGATGGTACCAGACCTGTTAAGTGATTCCAGAATTTCTGTTTCTGTTTTGGTTTCCATTATCTGTAGTTTTATACCTCTTATTTCGCTCCAACACTGCAACATCTTCCATTTCTTCTATCAGCTCTGGAACTTTATTTATATCCTAAAACTATTTTAAAATCATTTTAACAGGTTCAAGATCCCTGGGCATGCATATCTTTGAAGATCCCTTCTGGGTCCAGTACATCGCAATACAGTGAAATCACAAAAAAAGCTAATTGAAAAGTCTATTGAACCTCTAATGGTGTACAGTAGAGAGCATACTGACTGATCGCACCACGGCCTTATTCAATACCTCAAACAGCAAAGAATGAAGGAGGCTGCAAAAGTGGAGGACAAGCAGCTGGTTCCTCGACTTTCTGACCCACAGACCACAGTGATGATCGGTGACAGCACAATAATTCTCAAAACTAGTGCTCTACAAGGATGCGTTCTCAGTTCCTACTATACTCCCTTTGCACTCACAACTTGGTTTTATTCCCATCTTCAAATATACAAGATGTCACTATTGTGGTGGACTGAATCATAAAGAATGATAAGGAGACAGGGAACTAAGTAACATGGTGTCTGGATTGTAACCCCTCGCTCAATGTCAGTAAGACGAAGGAGCTGGTTAAAGACCTCAGGAGGAAAGGTGGAGTACATGCCCCAATTGGCATCAATAGTGTTGAAGTGCGAATGGTTGTGAGCTTCAAGTTCCTTGGCGTAAATAAGACCAACGATCTGTCATGGACCAACCGCCTTGATGCAACAGCCAAGACGGATCAACACTTCTACATCCTGAGGGGAATTTCATGTGATTCCCTGCATCTCATGCTGTTTTCTTTGGCTTTGAAACACACATGGATTGGGGCTGATTTACCTTGCAGGGTCTCCAGCAGATATGAATAGTAAGATTGAACGAGAACTTACCAGTTCGAAGGTTGATCTTTATTTTATGAGGAGTCGAAGTGAGGGATTTCGTGAAGAGCCCGCCGGCGCGCATGCTCGACATACTTCAAAGTAGCGGCGTGGAATCACAGAAACCAACAATAGAAATGACTTCGCATAGTAAGATTGAAGTGACTAAGATTACCAGATGCAGGTGATTGAGGGTTGGGCGAGGAGGGCACGAAATCCCTCACTTCGACTCCTCATAAAATAAAGATCAACCTTCGAACTGGTAAGTTCTCGTTCAATCTTACTATTTCATTTCGGAGTCACGTGAGTGACTTCGTGAAGACTTCAAAGCTTCTGTGATTACACGCCCTGGACCACGTCCATGCTGACACACCACTACCAGGGATGGATGGGAGGAACAAACTTGCTCAATAGTTCATACTGCAAAACAAGAGCATATTTATGAATAACAAATCAAAAACCCCTCATGCGGGGACATATCCACGTTCTGAACCTGCATTCAGCACGGCTTCTGCGAACTGTAGAGGAGCAGCAACAGGCTTGTTATAAAAACGCTGGAACACAGCTTCATTAGCCCATCCTGCTGTGGCGAGAATTTGGTCCATGGGCACCTCCATGACCCTCGCCGCTGACGTCGATGCAGCCCTGGTGGAATGAGACATGAACACATTAGTGTCGATACCTGACTTACCCACGACGACTCGAAGCCACCTGGATATCTTCTGGACTGTCACTCGATGATGAGGTCTCTTATGAGTGACAAGCAGGTATCTCTCCATTCCTCTGATGCGTGCCGTCACCTTGACATAGTGGCGGATATGTGAGGCTAAACATAGCCTAGCATCTGCGGGGTATGCCGGGAACTTCAGCTGCAGCCCTGTGCACCCAGGTCTATGCTGCTTTAGTAGCTCGTCAATGAAAAAGACTACTTCTGTAGGGGTAGAAGTCATTCTGTCGACACGAAGTTTGTGTAGTGTCTGTACCCTCTGAGCTGAAGTCAGCGCTAGTAACATCACCAGCTTCATGGTGAGTTGGTCCAGTTGGAGCCCTTCCATGGGAGACCACGTCCTGAGCAGGGTTAATACGTCCCTGACATCCCAGGTGATATTATAGCGTGGTGTAGGCGGATTCATATTGAATATACCCCGCATGAGTCTGGACACTAGCCTGTTGGATCCTACCCCAATATTGAGGTAGAATGATAGCGCACTTCTGGCGCTGTTGATGGCACTGTAACTTAAGTGTTCATCATGGTGCAACCCCGCGAGGAATTCCAGGACGTCGGTTATTGTCACGTCATCGTACGTGATGTGAGAGCGGCTGCAGTAGGCTTCCCACTTCTTAATATGCGAGCGGTATCTTCGCCTTGTGGACTCTCGACACGACGCCCCGATGGTATCCATGGTCCGAGCCGAGAGGCCGTATTGGACTAACGGCCTGTTCAGAACCTGCAAGCCAACAAATTTAAATAGCCATGGCAGGGATGTGGCTCCCCTGAGACAGGGTGAGTAACCAATTGTGGGCAACCCTTCAGAAGGACCCAAGGTTCGTTGAGCATGTCAAAGACCACCGGATACCAAGGCTGTGTGGGCCAGTCGGGTATAATAAGGATGCCCTTGGCAGCATCTGCCTGAATCTTTCGCAATACCCGACTGATGAGGCAAAACGGGGGGAAGGCATAGAAAAACCACTTCCCCCAGTCCAGCGAGAATGCATCTAGCGCTATTGCCCCAGGATCTGGTTCCCATGAAACGTAGGTTGGTACCTGATGGTTCAACCGTGACGCAAAAAGGTCAATGTCCGGTTTACCAAATTTGGCTGTGACTTTAGAAAAAATCTCAGGATGCAACATCCATTCAATATTGTCATTAAATTTGCGTGACCTGGTGTCCGCCACAGTATTAAGCTCACCTGGCAAATAGGTAGCTGAAATCCAAATGTCTCTTTGAACACACCAGAGCCAAATTGAGTTAGCCAATTTGTCACACAAAACTGACCTGGTACCACCCATATGGCTTAAGTATGCCACTGCTGTGGTGTTGTCTATTTGGAGACGGACATGTGCTCCAACAAGCTTGGAACAATACGCACAAAGTCCGTGGAATGCTGCCAGCAACTCCAAATAGTTAATCCCTTGAGTCAACAACATCGTTGATTCAAGGGTATCCCATCTGCCCCCACAACCAGAGAAATTATCCGTGGCTCCCCAGCCATTGGAGCTTGCATCAGTCTGCAAATATACCACTGGATTAGCCTCCCTGATAGGCTTGAATGAGCTGCTAATGTGACACACCCACCATTGCAACTCATTTATCGCTTCGGGCGGCAGCTGCATGGACCAATCATAATGACCAGCGTTCTGTTTTAACGCAGCAATTTTAGCTCTTTGCAAATTCTAATAATGCAAAGGTCCATATCGCGCTGCCGGAAACAAAGCTACAAGCTTCCCAATTATTGTAGCTGAATGCCGAATCGATGGTATATTGGTGCGGATTAAATCTTGACACACCTGGGTAACCTCCTCAATCTTGTTAATTGGAATGGTAACCCTCATGCTCATAGAGTTCACCGTGAACCCTAGGTAATTAATCACCTGGGCAGGGCAGAACTTTGATTTCTCTGGATGGACAATAAACCCTAATTGTTGAAATATATTGACAGCAGCTGCAACACCCTGTTCAGCCAATTCCAGGGTGTGGCCCACAATTAAGATATCATCTAAGTAGGCCATAACTATATGGTGTCGTTATCTCAAATAAGCCATAATTGGTTTCACTAATTTAGTGAACAATCTAGGGGCTGTGGTGAGCCCATTAGGCAAAGCCTTGCACTGCCAGAGTTGCCCCATCCAGATGAATTTCAAAAACCTGTTGTATTTCTGGAAGGATACTGAATAATATGCGTCTTTCAAATCGATGCATGCCATAAAGCAACCATGAGAAATCAATGATTTGGCTGTTTCAAACGTATCCATTTTAAAATGAGTATATGTTACAAAAGTATTCAAACGGGTTAGATCAATAATGACACGACAACCTCCATCCTTCTTAGGTCTGGTTAATATATTCGAAACAAATTCAACTGGCTCATGCACCGCTCTCTCAATCACTCCCTTCTGCTCAAGACTTAAAAGTTCCTTGTAGCCTGCTGCCTGTTCTGCAGCAGATAATTTAAACGTTCGAGCGGGCATGTGCTGGGATGGAGGAATGTCGCCATTAATAAACTCAATTTTATGCCCCTGAATATTCTGCAACACATACTCGTCACCAGTAAAATTACCCCATGCACCCAAAAACAACCGAAGGCGACCACCAACATGTGAAGTTAAACAAAGAGAAAAGAGAGAACCAGACCCCCTCACCTCCGTGGTTACCGGCGGTCTTTGACACGCGTGGGTGGACGTGGAGGTGCTGGGTTGGCTTGAGGGCGCGGCGACTTCGTTTTCCACCAGGGTCTCTGCCGACCCTGTCCTAAAAAAGACCCCTGGTGCTGGGTCTGATGTTGCTGTCGTTGTGGAGCTTGAGGGTGGGTCCTCGTCGAGGTACTAGCAGACCCTCGTGATCGAATGTATGGAGACTTTGAGCCTGACGGTGCGGGGGCACTCTGAGAGCGCATGATCCCCACCGTTTTGGCTTGTTCGTCAAGCTCTTTGACTCTCTTCGAGAGGTCCTCCCCAAAGAGCTGACGGGGCGGGGGTGGCGGCGGTGGTTTGCACAATCCTGCAAACTTCGGATTGAGCGCTGGGCGGATGCTGGTTTTGCGAAACCCGTTGATTTCGTGCTGGGTCGCGCACAGGAGGGCCAGAGCATCTTCCTGGTCCAAATTCAGTTCGTCCCCGTCCACCGACCGCGCAAAGGCGGTAATACCGGCCGTGAGGAGCTTCAGGATCCGCTGCAATTTTACCTCTTGTTGACGGACAGCCGCACTGATGTTGCCCCATATCGGCGTATTGACCACAGGCACGTTGAGGGAGTTGCAATTGGATGGAGCCTTGTGACGGCTCATTGCCTGAATGAGGACTTCTTCCTGTAGTTGCTGGTTGTTAAGAAAGTCCACAGTGGCTGCCAGCTTTGCGTTTAAAGGAAGTCCAGATGAATGTGGGGCCGCAAATTTGGTCGCCACATCCAGAAGATCCTCCGCTGGCACCTCCAACGGAGATGGTATGGGATCCACCAAAACCTCCTCCTCCTGCTGCTCCAGGCTGATGGTAGAGGCTGGTGACGACGCCCTGTGCCTGTTGCTGCCCTGCTGTTGTTGACTTTGAAGCAGGAGCTCCAGCAGCCGCTCCATACGGTCAATACGCCCTTCACCCTGAACACTCAGGTGGTCGGAGTCCTCCGGCTCTGAAAAGAAAACCGGGCTCCTGTCATCGGCCTGCACCTCATCGAGGCCCTGCCGGTGCCGGTAGTTGTCGCTAACAGCCGCCGAGGCGAAACTGCGCGATTCCCGCGCGGGCGTGTTCAACCGCCTCCGTTTAGCGGGAGCTGAAGCCGCTGCCACTAAGGGCACGTGCGGCGTGGTTTCGGCACCAGCCGAAGCATGGCTGCCTGAAGCCCGCGCAGGCTTGCCGGCTGCCCACATCGTGGACCTTGCCGACGCATGGTCTCGCCCACCCATCCATGGGGGGCTCGGCGACCGTGACGAGACCCGACTCAACCGACCTGTCCCGGCGTCGAGAGTCGGGGTGTGCCGGCTGGACCTCACAGCCGCCCCGGGTCTCGCCCTGGAACCTGACCGCTCCTCCGTGTCAGGCAATGCCTTAGCCCTGGCAGGGTTAGGCTTCTGGGCTGCTGCCCTTCCCCTACTCGGAGGGCTGAGTGGAACGGGCTAGTGGAACGGGCCGTGCAGCCGCACGCACCCAGCTCGAGGTCGCCAGCGAGCCCGCTGACGACCTGACTGCCATGGCAGGGTCCCCCTGCTCTGGTGGCACACCACACTCCTCCTTGTCGAACTCCTCCGAGCTGTGGTGTGCTGGCGGATCTGGACCTGTAATCACAGGGCTTACCCACATCTCCGCCTGAGTCCCGGCCTGCATTGCAGGTACTGCCGATGGTAAAGGCCCCGGAACTGTTGACCGGCGAACTCGTCCTGACGTCCTCCGGCCCTTGGAACTCCCATCCATGTCCTTGCTGCAAGACATAACCAACAACAAGGACCACCAACTAAAGGTAGGATACTTACCTCCGTGACCCCTTATGAAGGGCTGGCGAGGAGCGCGCTCCACCGCGAGCCGTCGCAGCAACGCGGTACGACGATATGTCGAGCATGCGCGCCGGCTGGCTCTTCACGAAGTCACTCACGTGACTCCGAAATGAAATGCATTGGTGGTGCCATAGTTAGTTTCGCTGGCAGTATTCCTGTTGCTGATGGCAATATTCATAGTGGAAGTGGCCGCGCTGGCTGGCAGCTGCGGCTCACCTGCAGTCCGTCTGTTTTTTTCTTTTTTTTGGTGTCTAGTGTTTGTTTAGTAGAATTGTGTTTTATTAGGTTGTGTATGTGGGGTGTGGGGTGTGGGGGGGTGGGAGAAACAGAGTCTTAGTCTCACCCTTCGGGGGGATGCGTGTCCCCTGTCACAATCTGTGCTGAGGCCTAATGGCGGAGCTGTGGCGGTGGCCTGGTTTGGAGCTGCGGTGCTCCAGCGGCGGCGGTGGCCCAGCTTAACACTGTGGTGCTCCAGCGGCGGCAGCGGCCCAGCTTAGAGCTGTGGTGCTCCAGCGGCGGCGGTGGCCCAGCCTAGAGCTGCGGTGCTCCATCAGCGGCGGCGGCCTGGTTTGGAGCTGCGGCGCTCCAGTGGCGGCGGCGGCCCAGCCTAGAGCTGCGCTGCTCCAGCGGCGGCGGCAGCCTGGTTTAGAGCTGTGGTGCTCCAGCGGCGGCGGCGGCCTGGTTTGGAGCTGCGGTGCTCCAGCGGCGGCGGCTGCCTGGTTTGGAGCTGCGGTGCTCCAGCGGCGTCGGAGGCCTGGATCGCCTCAGCGCAGAGGGAGAACTAGGAGGGATAAAAAAATGACTTAAAACTTTTGCCTTCCACCACAGTGAGGAGGTGCCTGGTACCAACATTGTGGTGGATGTTGGATATGTGTTTATTGTGGGTTTTTTTTGTTGTTTTTTGTTGTTTTTGCGTTTTTTTTGTTTTTTTTAAATTATAGGTTATGACTGTATGGTAACAATTTCGTTCAGACCAAAAGGTCCGAATGACAATAAAGGAATCTAATCTAATCTAATCTAATCTAATCTTAGAAACATAGAAAATATGTGCAGGATTAGTCCATTCGGCCCTTCGAGACAGCACCGCTGATCATCCAGAATCAGTACCATATTTCTGCATTTCGCTCTAAGAGCTATATCCAACTCTATCTTGAATACATCCTTTCATTGTGTAAAAAGTGATAGATTTTTGCATCCATGATTTTTGCCTCAGTGTGAGTACTGGGGCTGACTTTATGTTCCCATAATGGCTTAATTTCTCCATTGTCACAGGGCCGGGAAGATGTTATTTTACAATGTGTGAAATCACAGCCTGCTGTAAACCCTGATATCATTCCTGTTGAACCACAGTCCTCCATCTGACCTCACAGTTTGTAGAACGCCAAACAATGATCAAGCATTCAATGGCTGCTTCCACTGATGGGCAACTAACAATTTCTATCATCACTGAAAATTAAAAGGAACCTGCTATCATCACTGGAAATTAAAAGCAAAAGATCAATGTGTGGATCTGTAAAATCAATGCTAATAGTGACCGCCAAGCCTTTTTGGCAGGTTTCATTTTGGGCAGCTTACAACCAGTGGTATGAATATTGATTTTTATAACTTCAAGTAACCCTTGCATTCCCTCTCTCTGTCCCTCCCCCACCCTAGTCATAGTACTAGTATCTCTGTCGTCCCTATTGAGTCTCACTGCCTACTTAACTCGTTATCACCTTCCTCACAGCCAACAATGGAGCATTGTGGTCTCCACCATTCCTTGATCATTGTTGCTTTTTGCATATCTTTCATTCATTTGATCTATGTGGCTTCTGTATCTCTTGTTTCCCTTTCCCCTGACTCTCAGTCTGAAGAAGGGTCTCGACCCGAAATGTCACCAATTCCTTTTCTCCAGAGGTGCTGCCTGACCTGCTGAGTTACTCCAGCTTTTTGTGTCTATCTTTGAAATTGGGATTGTTTGACATGATAGACATTTGTTGATATTGTGTCTGACATATACTTTCCCTTCACAATTCTTTCATCTTTATGATTTCTTGATAGCTTTTGTGAATAATGCCTGCACCATGTTGCATTAGTGCTCGCAGGCTGATAATGGAATTAACTCTGGGCACAAGATTGGAGGTGGTATAATTGTGAAAATGTTGTAATATATATAAGATGTCAAGAGAATGTGTAATTTTCATGAAATATCTCCATCTTATGTTACTGTTCGTCTTATACAAAGCATATCTTGCTTTGTTGCTGCTGTGAATTCACTCGAACTGCATGCAAATTGTGCCTCAATGCTGGGAATGTTAGCAATGGAGAGGATGCCAAGCCTGGTTTTATTATCTTTCCACTGAATTTTGGAGGACTTTGCAGAGGCTGTGTTGGCATTACATCTCCAGTGCCTTGAGAAACTTGATGCAGGTGTTTGAAGTTTAGGAAGTACCCAGGAAATTGGGGATCACAATTGACTGGTGGACCATGGTTCAATAGATAATAGAGAAAATAGGTGCAGGCCCATTTGGCCCTTCGAGCCAGCACCACCATTCAATGTGATCATGGCTGATCATCCACAATCAGTACCCCGTTCCTGCCTTCTCCCCATATCTCTTGACTCCACTATCGTTAAGAGTTCTATCTAACTCTCTCTTGAAAGCATCCAGAGAATCGGCCTCCACTGCCTTCTGAGGCAGAGAATTCCACAGATTCACAACTCTCTGGGTGAAAATGTTTTCACTCATCTCCGTTCTAAATGGCCTACCCCTTATTCTTAAACTGTGGGTTCTGGTCCTGCACTCCCCCAACATCAGGAACATGTTTCCTGCCTCTAGCATGTCCAATCCCTTAATAATCGTATGTTTCAATAAGATCCCCTCTCGTCCTTCTAAATACCAGTGTATACATGCCCAGTCTCTCCATTCTTTCAACATATGACAGTCCGTTGTCCGATTGTCTATTGTGTATTGTCCAGCCATTCCGGAATCTACAAATACCCTTTTCCGCAGAGTGATCATGCATATTTATTTCATACTGATCTACACTGCAATGGCTCTGCTGTGGGCCCGTTAACATCATGGCTTTGCATGCCTTCATGAAGAAGATCACGATGGTGCAGCAATAGAGATGCTGCCTTACAGCGCCAGAGACCCGGGTTCCATCCTGACTACAGATGTTGCCTGTACATGACAATAAACTAAACTGAACTGAACTGAACCAAACTTGTTGACAATCCACTGGAGCAGGCCTTCTTTACTCTCTCCTTGTCTTTCATTTTTCCCTACCCTGGCATTGAATTTGCCTGGGCGTTGTCCTGTAACCTTGTAGGATTGAATAAATGGTTTTTCCCGCGGTCAAAATGGAAGATCTCTATGGCCTCATCCATAGATTCTAGGATTGTGCACGTGTAATAAGTGTGTATTCAGTGTTGGTGGCCTGATATGTCGTGACATGACCTATCCTTTTTAACCCAAGGGGTTGACTACAGGCAATTAATTTACAATTCATTTACTCCTTTTCCTATTGAATCCCATGATTTTAGCATAGGTGCATTTAGGCAAGATGTTATTCCCTCATTTTAAGCCAAATTTTCAGGGACGACAGCATTTCTTTCTTTCGCATTTTGTGTTTATCTATTTATTTTTTATCCACATACATTTTTCCATATCTAAAAATTTTTGATTGGTGATTTGTGAGCTCCATATGGGTGCATGACCGTTACCCGATGGGACATAACGTGGGGGTCGTTCATACTGTAGTCAGGAAATATCCTGACATTTGCAAACCTGTGTGCTTGTACCTTCCAGCACATTGATTCACAAGTTGCAAATGTTCACTTCAACCCATGGCCAAGTGCTCTGACAAATAAAGATGCAAAGTATTTGGGTAACTCAGCGGGTTAGGCAGCATCTCTGGAGAACATGAATAGGTAATGTTTCAGCTCAAGACCCTTCTTCCGACTTATAGTTGCATGGGAAGAAAATTGGAAGAGAGGAGGGCAGGACAAAGCATGGCAGGTATTAGGTGAACACAGATGAGAGGGATTTTGGTAGGCGATGGTGAGGCCAGCGATGCAGGGGTTCTGACCCAAAATGTCACCTATCCACATTCTCCAGGGAATGCAGCCTGACCTGCTGAGTTACTCCAGCACTTTGTGTCTTTAGTTGTAAAGCAGCACTGTAGTTCCTTATTCCAATGTGCTCTGAAGAATGTTGAGTATAACATATATCAACAGCATTGCTGATGATCTCTGAACTATGTTTACATTTCTGCACATACTTTGCTGAATACCAAACATTTAAAAAATGCTAAAATATACCACATAACCTATGAAGTTGCGGCTGAGCAATAGATTGTGTGATAGTGGCTGTCACAGTAATAGCAACATTTTGCATTCTGCTCTCTCGCTGATATCTTAAAATGTATTAATTTCTCTACTTATGGGCTATAATTGCACGCTAAGCATTTGTTCCCCACCCATGACTACCCTTGAAGAGAATGAGGTCAGTCACTATTTTTAACCTATTTATTCCTTTTGGTGAAGGTTTAACCACAATGCTACTGTTCTTCCCTTTACATAGAGCCTCACAGTACAAATGTGTGGTTTGCTACGGCTCTTTAAAAGTTGTAGGTTGGGGGTCACATTAGGCCATCCATTTGTGGGAGCCAGATTTCTTCCCTTTAAAGGCATTTACAACCTGATAGATTAGCAGTCATCACTACCAAAGCCAAATGTATTTTTATTTTTAAGCTGATATGACAGGATTTGAGTTCTTACTTCAGATGTCCTGTCACCAGTACAGTAAGTTGACCACTTGTACCACCATGCTGGCAATTCAACTTTCGGTTGAATATTTTCTGCAACGGTTTCTGCTTTGGTCTTTATTTTCTCTTTTGTCTTTATTCATAGCAGCACCTTATGACTGACTTGAATGACTTGAAATTCATGCCAGATTACATATCTGGTATGGCTATCACCCAGCATCTTAACACCCTCTGAATGCATGGGCTTCAGAATTGTTCTGAAAATCACAATGTACATTAATGTGCATTTTTGGATTAATCAGAATAAGTGTGTGCACTTATTGTCTCCTCGGCTACTGCAGGTTTAGACAACTGGCTCTCTCAGTTAGAGACACAGTTGAAAGAAACACTACATACTGAATAAAAAACCAATAGCAAACGTTTATTTTGGGTGCCACATGCAAGCAGGCACACACACCTTCACACAAACATACACATCCACATGCATACTTGCAATTACCATGCACACACACGAACACAAAATGTTCAAACTAACAGTTCCTGTCATTTTATCCCCTTGCCTCTGTTGAGCATGATGTAAAACATGGGAGAACAACCTAAACACATAACACATTTATTTTGTTACACATGAGATACTAGGTTTTACTCAGAACCTCACAGACTAGGAGGGGAAATGCGCACAGTGTGTGTTGAAAGGAAATTAATTAACAATAAAATAAATAGCAGCACCACCACACCCTGAATGACAAAGTCTCAGTTTCATATTATGACACCTATAGTATATGTGCTAGAATCCTTTGGCTAATTTAGAAATCTCTTGCTCCAACTTTTAAAGACAGCATCCAAAACTTGATCAGGATCTTGTGTAATCTACTTTTTAGTCAGTCCGTGTGGATCACGGAAAACTGACTTCCACTCTATTATTACAGTGGCTGATGAAGTTAGTGTGGAATCTACAAACTCTTCCACAGATTGTGTGGGGGGAACCTGCGGGCTAGTCTGGTCACCAGCTTTTGAGGCATTATTATTTATCTACAGGAGTTATGTATGCTTCTCTTGCCTTTTGAGGTTCTTGATACATCCTGTATGATTCCCATCCATTTTCAGCACTCATGGATCACAAGGAGTTGGTAGGGATGTTGCACCTTATCAAGGAAGGTTTGAGGAATGTTTCAGGGTGGTGAATCAGTGGAATTCAATGTCACAGACAGCTGTTGAAGCCAAGACAACGACAAGAGAATGACAGACTCTTGATTAGTATGGGTGTCAGGGGTTATGGGGAGAAGGCAGGAGAATGGGGTTGAGAGGGAAAGATAGATCAGCCATTATTATATGGCGCTGCAGACTTGATGGGCCGAATGGCCTAATTCTCCTCCTAGAACTTATGAATTTATGAGCACGCCCTATTATGCTTCTCTTAATCCTCCTGGTAATTTAATCCCCTAATAGAGTGCGACAAGCTGGTGCAGCGTTGCTGCCTTACAACGCTTCCGGCGCCGGAGACCGAGGTTCAATCCCGAATCCCGGAGTCCGCGTGGGCTTTCTCCGAGATCTTCGGTTTCCTCCCACACTCCAAAGACGTACAGGTTTGTAAGTTAATTGGCTTGTTATAAATGTAAACTGTACCTAGTGTGTACAGGGTAGTGTTAATGTGTGGGGATCGTTGGTCATGTGGACTCGGTGGGCCTAAGGGCCTGTTTCTGTGCTTTATTCGAACTTAAGAGAAGAATGTTTCAAGAGTCTGATGTGGTGCATGTATGATGCATGGTTAACCCAATATAACAGAATGAGAATAAACAGGGCCTTGTTGCTATGGGGAGGGAAGGGGGGGTGGAGGGGGGGGTGTGGCAGTGGCTGGGCGAAGGTGCTAACATTGATTCACATGACCAACAATACATTTTGAAGAGTTTTGATGAAACATCATTGGTGGTATTTTTCTTTTTCTTTTTTTCTTTTTTTTTTAATTAATATTTTTATTACAAGCAGTGTACAGTAGTATATACCGCAGCATATGACAAAATACATTTATTGTACATCTTCCTATAATTTTGACAAAGAATAGGTATGTTACAATACCTACCTTTAGCAGCGCTGCAGTTCTGCCGCTCCCTGTGTGCGCGACATTGGCGCCTTTCAGAGGGGGGCGGGTTTAAAATGCTGATTTTTTCTCGCTAAAGAGAAATCGCTCCAGCATTTCATTCATAAAAGTATTTTTAAACTACGCTAGATTATTTATTAACTAGAGTAGTTTAAAATCTTCTAAAGCTCTGAACGGTGACAGCGGAACGGACCTAAGGTAGGTGATATAAAGCTACACAGTTTATTTTTACATAAAAACTTGGTTTTTTGGAAGGCTTTAATCACATTTTCATGTTGCGAAAAGGGGACAAAAAAAAATGTATGAACCGGCTGTATTTTTCATACTGACTTCAATGCAAACCGCAACGTTCTAATCCACTGCATTCAACTAAAACCCACTCGCGTTGATTTAAATGGCCATTAATTTACAGGCATTAAACACTAAATTCCTTCCATTTGGCCTATAAATTCATGAAAATTAGATTTAAAAGTTATGTTATATTGTGGATTATTGTGTGAATGTTATTTGGACACTTAGGCAATTTTAAAAAAGTTTATCTTTTCTTAAGAAATGGATGGATGTTTAGATCTACTCATTGAATTTTGTAATTAGCTACAATTAGATAACTAACTAATTATATGCTTTAATTTCAGGTCATCCAAGTAAGATTGTTTCATATTTGTTTCAGAATGCTTCAATCTATAATAACTGAAAATTTCATTGAGTTCTCTTAATTTTTAAGAAAGTTATGGGCTTTTGCCTGTTCTAGATCACAGCTTTTGAGTTAAGTCAATGGAAAGGCAATGGGGAACAAGATGCTAATTTCCGAGTATGAAAATGGCCATAACTTTCTTAATACTGAATATATGAAAGTGAATTAGGCGTCAAATTAAACTTCCTTTTATGCTTTATCTGATGGGATAAATTGCAGACTTGATTTTTAAAATCTCAACATTTTGTAACATTGCTACAAAGAAGAAATAAAAAAAGAGAAAAAGAGCAAGAAAGAGAGAAAGTGAAAGAAATAGTGAATGTGTAAACCCCTAAACTACCAAATAGTGTAGCAAAGAGTGAATAAGTAAAAACCTAAAAAAGAATAAGAAGACAAAAACGAAAAATATTTTTTTAAAAAGGGAGCAAAATATGTTGATATACCTGCTTCATTTCTCACCACACCCATTTTTCAAATGCCTTGAGCTGCCTGCTGTAGATAATCCGTGACTCAGTAATGCACGGGAGGACAAAAACCACCAATATCCAGTACACCATGAGTTCAGTCTCCCCGTTGGATTGCAACCTTGTCGTGGTCGGGAAGCTTGTGTGTCTCAGTGACCCCTAGAGCTATGCCAGCGGGAGATACGTCTCCTGTTAGGGTCTCCCATGCTGGACAGGTCGAAGGGTAGAGGCGAGGCGAAGAGCGATCCACTGGTCTTCCAGGTTGGAGGTTGAACATAGGGCTAACAACACTGTCTCGTAAAACAAATATGTTATGGAAACAGCAACTGAAGGAATCAACACTACTGAGTGGAGGACCTCCGTTGCTGCCCTACATGCCAGGAGGCATAATAGGCAGTAAGTAAGTAAGTGAGTATGAGTTCAGTGCCAGGGCTGTAGTCTTCAAAGAACCTCTTGCTCTGGCTAAAGGCAGTGCTGATCATCATCATTGTCTGCCTCGCTGACCAGTGGCTTTTCAAGTATAAACCGTGGTTCATTTTTTCCAGGGTCTTTTGAATCTGTCAGAGGACAGTGTGGGGCATCAGGAGCACATTGGTAGAGGACCTTTGCCTTCTGGATCATAGTCATAGAGCACTGAAACAGGCCCAGTGTATATGTACTGACCATCATGCACCCATCTATTTTAATCCCATTTTTCCCCTCTGATATATCCATAATTTCCCAGACTCACATCCTTCAAAAGCTTCATTGAACCAGTTGATGCTATTTTGGAGCTTTGCCTTGGAGTTTGTGCAAGCACCAGCTTTGTCGGGAAACTACAGCTCAGGTGATCCTAGTTCTGGAGTGTAGTTACCACAGGTTGAACATTTCCCCTGAGTTCTGAAGATTAATTCCACTGTTTACATAGCTGTCAACATCATCAGAGTCAAGTTTCCACAACATCAATAGTTTCCTTGACCCTAATCCCCTGAGGACAGTTTTGGTGCAGTGGTGGTAAGCTACCAAATGATGTAATGGGGATCAACTGGAGTTCATCTTAGGATCGAACACATATCTTAATGTAGGAGAGAGTTTTGGAATGATTTTCAATTATCTTACATACTCAGCATTTATCTTGAAGGGGATCGGAAAATCTCTCAAATCTAACTGCCAGTACCGCAATTTTTGGACATATAGAGTGATGCATGAATATATCACTAATGCTGCGCACGACTGCTGTCCATTCACTTCATAAGATCTAGGAAAAGAATTAGACCATTCAGCCCATCAGGTCGACTCAACCATCCTATCATGGCTGATCTATCTTTTCCTCTCAATCCCATTCTCCTGCCTTCTCCCCATAACCCTGACACTTGCAAATGTAAGTCTAAACCTACCCATTGATAACTTTCCATTCACAATCTTATATTGCAATTTTGAAGTATTATAAATAAAGAAAATCTGCTGCTAATTTGCACACAGCAAATTTCCACAATCAGCAAAATGATAGTAACCAGATAATCACTTTAAAAAATATGTGTTTTTAATTTCATTATATCTAGTTCAGTTGATTCTGAAGTGAAAGTTGAAACCACAAGTATCAAACTCAAAGGGGAATCTGGTACCCCCTGAGACATAGTTGACAGAGTCAGCTAAAATCTCCAGCTGCTTTCATACCAGCGCACTTCACCAGGATTACTGTCGGACACATTTTCATGACCAATGCAGAAATGGAAACTGCTGTTAAATTCTTGACACTAGTTGGAGTACGTACACAGAATAAGATCTTGTTCAGGGTTACAATTATGTAACAGTGGTCCTTGGTCAGGGTTACGATTAAGTAACTGTGGTCCTTGAGATCTGGGTGTATCAAAATGCCCAAAGATATGCACATGGAGTCCTTGAGGGTTGGGACGTTATGCTTTTGTGACGTACAAGTTCTATGATTTCAATTTAGCTTTTTTGAAGGGTGACTAGGCTTGCGTGGAAGATGCTTAGGGCTTACGGTTTGTCATCTATATCAATGATTTGGATGAGAACAAGATTAGCAAGTTTGCAAATGATACAAAAGTGGCTGATTTTGCAGATAGTGTTGATGTTTGTGAAAAATTGCAGCAGGATCTTGATCGATTGGCCAGGTGGCCTGAGGAATGCTTGTGGGAATTTAATACAGAGAAATGTGAGGTGTTGCATTTTGGAACGTCTAACATGGGCAGGACCTACACAGTGAAAGGTAGGGCTCTGAGGAGTGTTATGGAGCAGAGGGATCGAAGAGTGCAGGTGCGTGGTTTCTTGAAGGTGGAATTGCATGTAGATAGGGTGGTCAAAAAGGCTTTTGGCACATTAGCCTTCATCAGACATGAGTAGTGAATATAGATGTTGGGAGGTCATGTTGCAGTTGTGTAAGACGTTGGTGAGGCCGCATTTAGAGTATTGGGTTTGGTGCTATAGGAAATATATTGTCAAGCTAGAAAGAGTACAGAGAAGATTCACGAGGATGTTGCCAGGGCTAGAGGGTCTTATCTACAGTATAGGAAAAGATTGAATAGGCTGGAACACTATTCCTTGGAGCGCAGGAGGATGAAGGGTGATCTTATAAAGGTGCATAAAATCATGAGAGGAATAGATTGGGTAGATGCACAGAGTCTCTTGCCCAGAGTAGGTGAATCGAGGACCAGTGGACATGGGTTTAAGGTGAAGGAGAAAAGATTTAATAAGAATCAGAGGGGTAGGTTTTTCACACAAAGGGTGGTGGGTGTATGGAACAAGCTGCCAGAGGAGGTAGTTGAGACAGGGACTATCTCAACGTTTAAGAAACAGTTAGATAGATACATGGATAGGACAGGTTTGGAGGGATATGGGCCAAATGCAGGCAGGTGGGACTAGTGTAGCTGGAACTTGTGGCCGGTGTGGGCAAGTTGGGCCGCAGGGCCTGTTTCCACACTGTATCACTCTATGACTCCATGACTCTATGGCACGTGCGACTTCGGGAATGGATGCCTAGTGTTCCACATGTTCTGAATGGCATATATCCTCTCTAAGATCCATATGTTCCACAGGTGATTCTAAGCTCCACAGGTGATTATCCTCAATATTTATTGATGGGAGAATGTATTCTGTGGAGAATTAATCACCCTGACCCCAGCAGTGACAATTGACCATGGTGTGCGCTGTTGGCAAGGTAGTCCTATGGATACACAAAGATGCTAGTTTACCAAAAAAGAAAGTGCTTCTTCAGAAGAAGGGTCACAACCCAAAATGCCACCTATCCATGTTCTCCTGAGATGCTGCCTGACCTGCTGAGTTAGTCCAGCAGTTTTTGTCTTTTGGACTAGCCTGTGGCCTCAGAATCTATGGGAACTGTGAGTACTGTTCTGCTCTGTATAGTCTTCCAGTTACAATCAGGGCACCGGCAACAATTATCAATAGAGAAGGTTGTCAATGTGTGATACCTTCCTTAGAGCATGGTGAATTGGTCATAAGTCCTGGGAGCTGCATTAGGCCATTCGGCCCATCAAGTCTACTCCGCCATTCAATCATGGCTGATTTATCTTACCCTCTCAACCCCACTCTCCTGCCTTCTCCCCATTACCCCCAACACCCTTCCTAATCAAAAATGTGTCAAACTCTGCCTTAAAAATATCCATTGATTTGGCCTCCACAACCAACTGTTGCAATTATTTTTACAGATTTCAAAGGTTTCAAAGGTCTTTCAATGTCACGTGTGCCAATTCGAATTACCATACAGCCATACTAGAAAAAAAAAAGCAACAAGACACACAACTACATACAAGTTAACATAAACATCCACCCCAGTGGATTATCCACATTCCTCACTGTGATGGCAATAAAATAGTAAGATTAAATGAGAACTTACCAGTTTGAAGTTTGGTCTTTATTTTATGAGGAGTATGTTGAGGGATTACGTGAAGGCCCCGCCAGCACGCATGCACGACACTCTTCAAAGCAGCGGTGTGAAATCACAGATGACAGAAGTCAAACTAAACATAGCAAGATAAGAGAACTAGAATACCAGTTGACCTTTATGATACAGGGTTGGGAGTGGTGGGCACGTAATCCCTCAACGTAACCCCTCATAAAATATAGATAAAATTTCAAACTGGTAAGTTCTCGTTTAATGTTACTATTTTACTTCGGAGTCACGTGAGTGACTACGTGAAGATTTTAAAGCTCTGTGATTTCATGCCGTGGAAAACGTCCATGCCCACACACTGCCATGGCTGACCAATGGAGGAAATATGTTAACGTATTCAGACATGAATCGGTTATTGAAACACAATGATACATTTATTAACAAATAATAATAATCACTAATATTCGGGGTAAATCATAATACAGAACTTAAAATCGAGTCTGCAAATATCCCAGGTCTGGCAACGGGTATATTATAAAATTGTTGAAAAGTTATTTTGCTAGACCATCCTGCCGTTGCAAGGATGTGCTCCATGGGAACTTCCAACATTCTCGTTGCTGATGTAGCTGCAGCCCTGGTGGAATGAGATTTAAAAACATCAGTGTCCACTCCTGCCGCACCCAAAACCTGTCTAAGCCATCTCGAAATGGTCTGCACGGACACCCTTTTATGAGGACGTTTATGGCTGTTTAATAATGCCATTTCCGTGCCTCCTAGGCTTTTGGTGACCTCTAAATAATGCAATAGATGGGTCACTACGCACAGACGGAGGTCTATGGGGTATGCTAGGAACTCCAATTTGAGGCCAGATGACCCAGGCCTGTTCTGTTTAACTAATTCAAAAATATAGAAAGTTATTTTGTTCGTGGATATTGCCATAGCGTCCAGTCTTAATTTGTGCAGTGACTGGACCTGTTGTGCCGATACTAGTGCCATCAGCATCACCATTTTATATGTTAGTTTTGCCAGAGTTAGGGGCATTGCTGGTGCCCAACCCCTGAGCAGCGCTAAGACAACACCAATATCCCAGGTCTGGGAGTACCTAGCCCTAGGGGATTAGTGTTGAAAATACCCTTCACTAGTTTCCATACTAGAGGGTGAGATCCAACAGTGTGGTGTCCTAATCCCTGTCCCAAGTAAGATGATAGGGCACTTCTTGCACAGTTAATGGAACTGTAGCTCAAGCCTTTGTCAAAGTGAAGGCTGGCCAAGAATTCTAGCACATTTGTCGCAATAGTCGTATTGTATGTGATGTTCGCCGTGGTACAAAATATCTCCCATTTCCTTATATATGAAAGGTATTGTTTTCTGGTGGACTCTGTGCAAGCGGCCGCGATAATGTTCATGGTTCGGTCCGACGGTTCAAATTCCAGGAGTGGTTTTTTTAGATCCTGCAAATCAACAGATTTATCCTGTCATGACACGGGTGACTCTCGCCTGTCACAGGATGAACCAATAAATTTGGGCACTAGGAGATGGGCATACATGGTTCCGAGACCATGTCGAGAACCACAGGAAACCAAGGCTGAGTAGACCAGTCGAGTACTACCAAAATACCCGACACGGAGTCTTGTTGTATTTTCCGCAAGACCCGATTGATGAGGCAGAAGGAGGGAAATGCATAGAAAAACAATTCCCCCCAGTGTAGTGAGAATGCGTCCATCGCCACTGCCCCAGGGTCTGGTTCCCATGCAACATACGTTGGGAACTGGTTATTAAGCCTAGATGCGAATAGATCGACATCTGGTGTTCCATACCGAGCTACAATATCAGTAAATACTTGGTGGTCCAACATCCATTCGGTGTTGTCATTGAATATGTGTGACCTGGTGTCCGCCACTGTATTGAGCTTACCTGGAAGGTAAGTTGCTGATATCCAAATATTTCTATCGATGCACCAGTGCCAAATTGTGTTAACCAGATTATCACAAGATACCAACAATTCCACCCATATGATTAATATATGCCACCACGGTGCTATTATCAAGTTGCAGACGAACATGCAGATGGTGCATGTCCGAACAGTAAGCCCGAAGTCCGTGGAATGCACCCAACATCTCTAGATGATAAATACCAAGTGCTTGAAGTAAAGTTAACTCATGTGCATCCCATCTACCACCGCAACTGGAGATGGTATTAGTTGCACCCTAGCCATGAGCGCTGGCATCAGTTTGTAACACAACTGAAGGATTGCTGATTATAATGGGATTAGAGCAATGCCGAGTGTTCTTTATCCACCATTGCAACTCCAAAACTGCTTTAGCTGGTAACTGCATTGGCCTGTCAAAATGGCCAGCATGATGTTTGAGTGCTTGCACCTTTGCCCTCTGTAAATTTTGGTAGTGCAAAGGTCCAAATTGTGTGGCTGGAAAAGCAGCCACGAGTTTCCCAATCATCCTGGCTATTTGTCGAATAGATGGTTGACTGACGATAACAAGGCTGTTGCATGCCTCTATTAAGTCTGTTGCTTTGTCCTTTGGCAAAGTCACAGACATGTGAACAGAGACAATTATAAACCCCAAGTAGTCCATTGTCATAGAAGGCATTAACTTAGATTTAACTGGATGGATGATGAACTCCAGCTTTTCAAATAAGAGCTTGGTGGCTGAAACAGCCGATATGGCTAACTCCAGAGTTTTTCCCACAATTAAGATATCATCCAGATATGCCATGACAATATGTTTCTGTTTTCGGAGAAACACCAAGGCTGGTTTTAATATTTTAGTAAATGGTCTGGGGGCTGATGTTAATCCATTAGGCAGCGCTTTGTACTGCCAGAGCTGCCCCATCCAGTTAAATTTCAGATATCTGAGGTGACCCTTCTCTATTGGTACCGAATAGTATGCATCATTAAGGTCGATGCAAGCCATGAAGTATCTTTTGGAAACTAATTATTTGGCAGTAAAAAAAGTTTTCATTTTGAAATGTGTATACTGCACAAATGTATTCAGCTGTGTCAAATCAATGATGATGTGGCATCCACCATCTTTTTTGTTTTTTGTGAAAATATTAGACACAAACTCAAGAGATTCGTGTTCGGATTTCTCAATTACTCCTTTTGTAACCTCAAAAGTTCTGCATGACCTTCCAATCTTTCCTGTTGTGAAAGCACAAACGTTCGGCTAGGTGCATGCCGAAGCGGAGGAAGGAGTTTGTGAAAGAAGACATAAATAATCTGCCGGAAATAGCAGGGGTTCAAATGAGATGGAACTGAGTGAAATCCAGGTTAGCCGGGAAGTGGTGTTAGGTAAATTGAATGGATTAAAGGCCGATAAATCCCCAGGGCCAGGTAGGCTGCATCCCAGATATCTTAAGGAAGTAGCCCAAGAAATAGTGGATGCATTAGTGATCATTTTTCAAAACTCTTTAGATTCTAGAGTAGTTCCTGCGGATTGGAGGGTAGCTAATGTAACCCCACTTTTTAAAAAAAGGAGCGAGAGAGAAAACGGGTAACTACAGACCAGTTAGTCTAACATCGGTAGTGGGGAAAATGCTAGAGTCAGTTATTAAAGATGGGATAGCAGCACATTTGGAAAATGGTGAAATCATTGGACAAATTCAGCATGGGTTTATGAAAGGTAAATCATGTCTGACGAATCTTATAGAATTTTTCGAGGATGTAACTAGTAGAGTGGATAAGGGAGACCCATGGATGTGTTATATCTGGACTTTCAGAAGGCTTTCGACAAGGTTCCACATAAGAGATTAGTATGCAAACTTAAAGCACACAGTATTGGGGGTTCAGTATTGATGTGCATAGAGAACTGGCTGGCAGACAGAAAGCAAAGAGTACGAGTAAACGGGTCCTTTCAGAATGGCATGCAGTGACTAGTGGGGTACCGCAAGGCTCAGTGCTGGGACCCCAGCTAGTCACAATATATATTAATGATCTGGATGAGGGAATTAAATGCAACATCTCCAAGTTTGCAGATGACACGAAGCTGTCATGCAGTGTTAGCTGTGAGGAGGATGCTAGGAGGCTGCAAGGTGACTTGGGTAGGTTTGGTGAGTGGGAAAATGCATGGCAGATGCAGTATAGTGTGGATAAATGTGAGGTTATCCACTTTGGTGGCAAAAACAGGAAAGTAGACTATTATCTGAATGGAGGCCGATTAGGAAAAGGGGAGATGCAACAAGACCTGGGTGTCATGGTACACCAGTCATTGAAAGTAGGCATGCAGGTGTAGCAGGCAGTGAAGAAAGGGAATGGTATGTTAGCATTCATAGCAAAAGGATTTGAGTATAAGAGCAGGGAGGTTCTACCGCAGTTGTACAGGGTCTTGGTGAGGCCACGCCTGGAGTATTGCGTACAGTTTTGGTCTCCTAATCTGAGGAAAGACATTCTTGCCATAGAGGGAGTACAGAGAAAGTTCACAAGACTGATTCCTGGGATGGCAGGACTTTCATATGAAAAAAGACTGGATAGACCCGGCTTGTACTCGCTAGAATTTAGAAGATTGAGGGGGGATCTTATAGAGACTTACAAACTTCTTAAGGGGTTGGACAAGCTTGATGCAGGAAGATTGTTCCCGATGTTGTGGAAGTCCAGAACAAGTTTAAGGATGAGGGGGAAGTCTTTTAGGACCGAGATGAGAAAATAATTTTTCACACAGAGAGTGGTGAATCTGTGGAATTCTCTGCCACAGAAGGTAGTTGAAGCCAGTTCATTGGCTATATTTAAGAGGGAGTTAGAGGTGGCCCTTGTGGCTAAAGGGATCCGGGGGTATGGAGAGAAGGCAGGTACAGGATACTGAGTTGGATGATCAGGCATGATCATATTGAATGGCCAAATGGCCTACTCCTGCACCTATTTTCTATGTTTCTATGTTTCTATGTCCCCATGGTCAGGATCGAATCTGAGTCTCGGCACTGTAAGGCGGGAACGCAAAACATTGTCTCCACCCACAAGGGTGACACGGTATGCAGCGGTAGAGTTGCTGCCTTACAGTATCAGAGACCCGGGTTTGATCCTGACTATGGGTGCTGTCAGTACGTTCTCCCCGTGACCTGTGTGCGTTTTTCCTGGAGCTCTGGTTTCCTCCCACACTCCAAAGACCTGCAAGTTTGTAGGCTAATTGCCTTGGTAAAATTGTAAATTGTCCCTAGTGTGTAGGATAGTGCTAATGTACGGGGATCACTGGTCGGCACGGACTCAGTGGGCCTATTTCCGCGCTGTATCTCCACACTAAACTAAATTGATGCTTGACCAGCATTTTATGTTTTTATTTCATAAATCCAGTATTCACAATACCTTAATTTTACTCTTTGAATGGAAGATTAAATTGAATACTTCTTGGACTAATAGTTGGTCTCTTTAAAGCAGCGTGTATACCCAATTTGGGTAATTCCTGCAACTGTTTCATCAAATACAATCAATCACGTTGTGGGATTATGAAATGTACTTTATTGTTTTATGAATAGAGTCTATTCTGTGTTTCTGCCAAGGGCAGTACATACTGATATTTTAATCTTTATCAGTGTAGCAGGCACATCTTGCTCACACTGATCCCGCACTATTTACCTTCCGTGTTGGAGGCAAAGGAGTTGTTTAATGTCCAACTAATAGACACTACACAGCCAAGTTCTGTAGCCGATATGTTTCAATGTTGTGACTTGATGGATAAATATAGAATAAAACACCAATGAACTTCTCATGTGCCATGTGATGCTGTACACCCACTAGAGATGGCAAATGAGGTCAAGCATCGATGAACCATCCCAAAGGTACTGACGTGGTCGTGTAGAATCACGGAACCGCAGGATGGTTATGCACAGAAAGTGGCCACTGTCCTTACTGACTCTATGAAAGATCTGTTTAGCTCGTCTCATTCCCAACTCTCTTTTTACCCCTACATCTTTTTGTTCCAACACATATCCAGTTTGCTTTTGAAAACTCAACCGCATTCTAGCTGGTGAGGGGACAGTTTAATTGGCTGATAACAACTGAGAAGAAACGGTCCCTGAATCTGGAGTATGTGTTTTCGTACTTCTGGACTTCTTGCCTGATGGGAGAGGGAAGATGTGGGAGTGACTGCCCTTGATAATGGTACACAAATAACAAATTATTTTATTTTTTATTGTTCTTTTGCCATTCTCCTTCATTCTATTCACCTTCTTTCTTCACCACTCTGCTGATGGGAGTGCCGAATTCTCTCCTGCTTTGAAGCTGTATATAAAGTTATGCGGTATGAGCCTGAGATGTCTATTGCTGAACTGAATATTTGAAGAAGTGGGGTGACTCAGTAGCGTAGCTGGTGGTGCTGCTGCTTCATAGCACCAGCCACCAGGATTCAATCCTGACCTTGGATGCTGTCTGTGTGGAGTTTGCATGTTCTTCCTGTGACTGCGTGGGTTTCCTCCAGGTGCTCCAGTTTACTCCCACATCAGACCTGAAAATGGTCACTGTCCTTCCTTTTTCTACCTGTTTATGTCTCACTCCCATAAGTGAGACATAAACAGGTCCCGCACTATTTAAGTGTCCACCAAGCTCCTTGGCAGCGCATCCCAATCAGCCAGCTCTTCCAGTATAAAAAATACTCGCTTCATTAATATTTATAATTAAAAGTCTCATCTTGACCACTTCCTGTTTGCACTGTGCTTTGATTTTGGAGAAAACGCTATCACATATGGCTGTGATTTTTTTGGCCATCTTACTCAGAGTCCTCCCCCGCTGCGCAGGCCCTGGGGATTTTTTGCCATAGATGAAAATTAAAAGACGTATTAGTGTTTAAAAAATCTTCTACTGTCAATCACCGTCATGAAGGCCACGCCCCTCCAGTGGAAGAGGGAGGAACTATACAACCGGAAGTGTGGGCGTAATGCAAGATGGTGAGGGAGAGGTCACGACTCTCTGTCTGAGCTGGGAAACTACAGAACACTGTAAGTATGCAATGTACTTGAATAAGTGATTTGTTAGCCTTTAATGAAAATGAAATGAGTTGTTTGGCCTGCCCTGTGCTTGAAACTGCAATGGCAATGGAAATGTAGTGAAAATGCAATGAGCTGTTTGGCTTGAGCCTGCCCTGTGCTTGAAAGTGCAATGGCAATGGAAATGAAGTGAAAATGCAATCAGCTGTTTGGCTTGAGCCTGCCATGTGCTTGAAAGTGCAATGGCAATGGAAGTGAAGTGAAAATGCAATTAGCTGTTTGGCTTGGGCCTGCCCTGGGCTTGAAACTGCAATGGCAATGGAATTGAAGTGAAATGCAATGAGCTGTTTGGCTTGAGCCTGTCCTGTGCTTGAAAGTGCAATGCAATTGGAAATGAAATGAAATGAGTTGTTTGGCCTGCCTGAAACCACTAATTTCAGCCCACAAGGCCCGGATTAGCTGAGAAACCAGTCCCTTTTGCCCAAAATGCCTGTATTAGCCAGGGAGGAGCATTTTGGCCCAAAAGGCCTGTGCCAGGCCAGGAAAAGTCCAGAAAAATTGCCTTTCACTGAGATTTCACTCAGATTTTTTCTAAAGAACCCCTTCAGCCGATCAGGCCTGTACTAGCCCAGGAGTCCCTTCGGCCTATCAGTAAGTATTCCCCCTGCAAGTATTAAACCTCACCCCAGTATTTATCTCTCTCCCTTCATTTGCTCCCTGTGAGATCCAGGCCAGGATAAACTTTCCTCCTTCATTGCTGTGATCTGCAGAAAAAGATGAAATATGTCTAAAATTGATTCTTCACCCTCTCCCCCTTCTCTCTCACAGAGTCTCTCACCTGTTTTGGGCAGAGGTTCTGGCAGTTTCTTTGCTGCCAGCCCACCAGACCTGAGAGACTGAGCTGCCAGCCCAAGAATACATTTGGCCCACAATGTCCATACTAGCCCCCAGGAAACCAGTCCCTTCGGCCCACAACACCCATACTAGCGTTCCAGAAAGCCCCCCCCCCCCCCCCCACTGGCCAGCAATATTGGAATTGGTGGAGAAGTGGAATATTGCATTGGGGGACCAGCCCAACCCAACATTTAATTATATATCCTATCTGTGCCTTTCATAATTCTATATGCTTCTATAAGGTTGCCCTTCAGCCTCTAACGTTCCAGGGCAAAGATTTATACAGCTGCAATGTGACTTTCCAACATCTATCATCAACTCCCAAGCAGGGACTTTCAGGGAGCTATGGGGTTGCATTTCAAAATCCCTTTTGTACATCATTTCTCTTCAGTGTACATTCACTATATACTTTCCTCTTACACTTGACTTCCAAAAGTGCAACACCTCACAAATGTCTGAGTTAAACTCCACCTGCTATTTCTCTGCACCCAATTTCAGCC
Organism: Raja brachyura; assembly: GCA_963514005.1. Next base: position 178,949 of record CAUPSL010001216.1, on the reverse strand, counting down.
GGACTATATCATACTGTATCCCGCGACAAGCTTCCTCACTATCCAGAACTTCTCTAATTTTTTGTAAACTTACTAATCGGTCCACCTATAATTTTGTCCAACTAATTTATATATTATCATAAACAACAGAGGCACCAACACTGATCCCTATGAAATGATGCTGATCATAAAGCCTCAGTCAGAATACACCTTTGAACCACGATTTTAAGTCTTCTATAAGCAAGCCAGTTTTGAATCCGATCTACCAAGTCTCCAAGGACTTCATGTGTCCTTTCTTGTTCAGCCCACCATGAGGGACCTTATCGAAAGCTTTACCGAATGGGACTTTGGGCCTTATTTTGTTTTGCACTAATATTGATGTTTTAATTTATTGAACTGTTTTTGTTTATTTATTATGTTATCTATTGAGTACTGTCTTTACAAACCTGTTGTGCTGCTGCAAGTAAACATTTAATTGTTCCGCATGGCAATAGGATAGGTCTGAAGAGATATGGGCCAAATGCAGGGAAGTGGGACAAGTGTATATCGGGCATATTGATCGGTATGGGCAAGTTGGGCTGAGGAGCATGTTTCTGCTCTGTATGACTATGACTCTCTATGACTCAGAAGTCAAGAGCAGCCTATGACAAATTGCAATGCAAGAATTAGCCTGTATGAACATGCTTCAGAGTGTGTAAGGCATAATATTGTTGGATACAAATGATTCAATAATACATTGGTCTTCATATAGAATATCTGTCCTACACAAATTTGCAGTTTTGTGTCCACCAGAATGTGGTATTAGAAGAGGACGTGCCCTGGGAGGTTCCTGAGACCTGGACTAGTTCAATTCTAGTTCTACTAGTTCTAGTTCTACGGGTTCTACTAGTTCAATGAATGTGTTTTATACTCCTTAAATATGGGAGCGGCAATCCTCTTGCTGGCATGCAAGAACTTAGTCTTCTGGTGCAGGAAATGGTGTTGGGTGGACTGATGGGACTGAAGGCTGATAAATCCCTAGGGCCTGATGGTCTGCATCCCAGGATACTTAAGGAAGTGGCTCTAGAAATTGTGGATGCATTGGAGATAATTTTCCAATGTTGTATAGATTCAGGATCAGTTCCTGTGGATTGGAGGGTAGCTAATGTTATTCCTACTTTTTAAGAAAGGCGTGATAGAGAAAACAGGGAATTATACACCAGTTAGCCTGACATCAGTGGTGGGGAAGATGCTGGAGTCAATTATAAAAGATGAAATAGCTGCACATTTGGATAGCAGTAACAGGATTGGTCCGAGTCAGCATGAATTTAAGAAAGGGAAATCATGCTTGACTAATCTTCTGGAATTGGTTGAGAATATAACTAGGAAAATGGACAAGGGAGAGCCAGTGGATGTCGTGTACCCTGACTTTCAGAAAGCATTTGATAAGATCCCACATAGGAGATTAGTGGGTAAAGTTAGAGCACATGGTATTGGGGGTAGGGTACTGACATGGATAGAAAATTGGTTGGTAGACAGGAAACAACGAGTAGGGATTAACGGGTCCCTTTCAGAATGGCAGGCAATGATTAGTAGGGTACTGCAAGGCTCGGTGCTGGGACCACAGCTATTCAGAATATACATCACTGATTTAGATGAAGGGATTCAAAGTAACATATTTGCAGATGATACAAAGCTGGGTGGCAGTGTGAACTGTGAGGAGGATGCTATGAGGATGCAGCGTGACTTGGACAGGTTGGGTGAGTGGGCGGATGCATGGCAGATGCAGTTTAATGTGGATAAATGTGAGGTTATACACTTTGGTGGCAAAAACAGGAAGGCAGATTATTATCTGAATAGTGTCAAGTTGGGAAAAGGGGAAGTACAAAGAGATTTGGGGGTCCTTGTTCATCACTCACTGAAAGTAAGCATGCAGGTACAGCAGGCAGTGAAGAAAGATAATGGCATGTTGGCCTTCATAACAAGAAGAGTTTAGTATAGGAGCAAAGAGGTCCTTCTGCAGTTGTATAGGGCCATCGTGAGACCACACCTGGAGTATTGTGTGCAGTTTTGGTCTCCAAATTAGAGGAAGGACATTTAGAACGGAGATGAGGATACATTTTTTCACCCAGAGAGTTGTGAATCTGTGGAATTCTCTGCCTCAGAAGGTAATGGAGGATAAACTCTCTGGATGCTTTCAAGAGAGAGTTAGATAGAGCTCTTATAGATAGCTGAATCAGGGGATATGGAGAGAAGACAGGAACTGGGTACTGAATGTGGCTGATCAGCCATAATAACAGTGAATGGCGGTGCTGGCTCGAAGGGCCGAATGGCCTACACCTATTGTCTATTGCCTATTTCCTGAACCTTCCTGATCTCCCGGTTGCTGGACACTTTAATTCTCCTTCCTAGTCCTACACAGACCTTTCTGTCCTTGGTCTCCTCCATTACCAGAGTGAGGCTAAATGCAAATTGGAGGAACAGAATCTCATATTTTGTTTGGGCAGCTTACAGCCCTGTGGTATGAATACTGATTTCTCTCACTTCAGGTAGCCCTGACATTCCCTCTCTCTCTATCCCACCCCCATCAGAATTTCCATGCCATCAGATGCTAGATTATCAGAATTTTATTATAGACCTGCTGAGCTGGATGGCAGTATAAAGGCATTGAAGGAGAAGTGGTCAGATGTGGAAACTTTGGTTCCAGGTTTCAGTCAACGATTAATAGGTTCAGGATGTAGAAACAAAGAACAACAGATGCTGGTTTAGTCACAAAACGACACAAAGTGCTGGAGTAGCTCAGCAGGTCGGGCAGCCTCTCTGGAGAACATGGATAGGTGACTTTCCAGGTTGAGATCCATCTTCAGGTCAGAGTTTTAAATGAACTGTTCTTCCTGCTAGATCTGTCACATACCTCTGCAGCATAAGCCTGCCATTTAACTCCCTGAATGATCACAATGATAAACAAATACCGAATCATGGGTTTTTTTTGGATCTGGTTTCAAACTGTAAACAATCTTGTGCTGTTTTTTTTTTAAAGTACTGTGAAATAGTTTTGTCAAAAACCTTTTGATGCCGGCATCATTTTTTTTTTTCTCAAGACTTAAAGATCAATCCATTCTACGCACTGTCATAGTGATATATTTTACATGACTTCATCCAAAGCTGGCAATTGTACTGTCACTATCTGCGTAGGATAAGGAAACGTAAAGACAACTCTGCCAAAATTCTGGAAGAAGTGACTGTGATAGATCATTTATTTTAATCACTAGAATCCTCCTTTTAATCTTTTCTTCCTAAAAAATGTGACAAAGTAAAATGGAATATTAACAAGTATGATCCTCTGTCTCACAAATTAGACCAATTAGGCCATAAGACCATAAGACGTAGGAGAGGAATTAGGCCATTGTTCCACCATTCGATCACGGCTGATCTATTTTCCCATCTCAACCCTATTCTCCTGTCACCTTTGACACCCCTACTGATCAAGAACCTGTCAATCTCCACCTTGAAAATATCCACCGTCTGTGATAATGAATTCCACACATTCACCACCCACTGGCTATTGAGCTGTATGATGGTAAATAGTGGCGAAAACAAGTTATAGACAATAGACAATAGGTGCAGGAGTAGGCCATTCGACCCTTCAAGCCAGCACCGCCATTCAATGTGATCATGGCTGATCATCCACAATCAGTACCCCGTTCCTGCCTTCTCCCCATATCCCCTGACTCCGCTATCTTTAATAGCCCTATCTAGCTCTCTCTTGAAAGTATCCATAGAACCGGCCTCCACGCCCTCTGAGGCTGAGAATTCCACAGACTCATAACTCTCTGTGTGAAAAAGTGTTTCCTCGTCTCCATTCTAAATGGCTTACCCCTTATTCTTAAACTGTGGCCCATGGTTCTGGACTCCCCCAACATCGGGAACATGTTTCCTACCTCTAGTATGTCCAATCCCTTAATAATCTTATATGTTTCAATCAGATCCCCTCTCATTCTTCTAAATTCCAGAGTGTACAAGCCCAGCCACTCCATTCACTCAGCATATGACAGTCCCGCCATCCCGGGAATTAACCTTGTGAACCTAAGCTGCACTCCCTCAATTATCTATTAATACCATTTGTTTTCTGTATAATCTAGAACTCTGTATACAACTCACCCAGAGGCAGAATTTAATTCGACCAAAATCTAGCTCATGAGATGTTTGACGCATTCTGGGTACCATTACATACCCAACTCTGAAGAGAAATGTCTGAGGCTTTCACTTAAATATTTACAGATGCGCCAAAAGTCTGATGAATTTGAGCAGCCTTCAGCATTATACCCAGTTAATGCATCATCCTTGTGTATGTTTATAACAAGTTAAGATAGCTCCATTGTACATTTTCATAAAGTGTGGTAGCAAATAATCTTCATAATAATTATTCAGTAAAATTCCAACTTCCTAACATGCTCACTCAGTGTTAAAATCTTGTGTTTTCTTTGGTTTTAACAAATTATTTATCATTGTAGAACTGGCACTCTAATTGTTCAGTGTGTAGCCTAGGTTAATCTACTTTAAATCAATTTGATTCTTATCCTGTCCTTTTTACATCATATTGTTCTCTCTATTGCTGACGTCTGTTGTGAAGAAAAGGGTCAGATACTGAAGGAGTCCCATCCTTTCAGTTCAGTACTTTGCGGTATCTCATTTGTACTCAGCGGGAGAGTGCAGAGGGGGAGCAAGAGGCAGATGTACAGTGAGCAAACAAAGAAATAATGAAGCTGCTTTTCTCCCACATTCTTTTCTCTTTTTTCTTCCTCCTCGTCTGTTATCATCCTTTTCTTTTATCATCCTCTATTTGTTGCTTCTAATGGATAGGCCTGCTATCCATAGCCACCATAATCTTGTAGTCTCGAGGGCCAGATCACTAAAGCACCCCATGCTTGGCATCAATATGTGTAGGAAGGAACTGCAGATGCTGGTTTACACCAAAGTTAGACACAAAATGCTATAGTGCCTCAGCGGGCCACGAAGCTTTTCTGAATGGGTGACATTTCAGGTTGAGACCCTTCTTCAGACTGAGGGTCAGGGGAGGGGAAGACACAGGTGTATGGAAGGGTAAAGGTGTGAAAAGGAGACATCAAAGGAGATACTGTTCTAGGAAATGTAAAATAGATCATTGTTAACTAGGGAAAGGTGACAACAAAGTTGGGATGTAAGCTGCCCAAGCAAAATATGAGGGGTGGTTCCTTCAATTTGTGTTGGACCTTCCTTTGACAGCACCTCATATTTTGCTTGGGCAGCTTACAATCCAGCGGTATGAATAATGAGTTCTCAAACTTCAAGTAACCCTTACTTTCCCTTTTCCTCCATCCATCCCCCATCTTAGTTCTCTAACCAGTCTGACTGTCCTCCTGATTACATTTTATCTTTGTATGCTTCTCTGTGTCTCCCTCTTCCCTGACTCTCAGTCTGAAGAAGGGTCTCAACCAAAACATCACCCATTCTTTCTCTCCAGAGATGCTGCCTGTCCCATTGTGTTATTCCAGCATTTTGTGTCAACCTTGGCATCAATACATTTTGGCAAAGATCCTTCAGACATACCATTCCCTGAATATTACTGATTCCCTAAATTACAAACATAACCACTTTTCCACAACCAACTCACCTCCCAAACAATTACCAACAAGCCTGCAAGTGATTTGTAAAAGGCTTCTTCCAGCTTTTAAATGCACGATTCTGTAAATATTTGATATATTCTTCAACGTTGAGGTTAAATTGCTTTCAGTGTTTATTGGATCAGCGCCAATAAATGCACTGTGAGGTTTACAGGTAAGGGAGCATTTTTGTAGCCACTTCTGATTTATTTTTTTGCTTTATCACTTCATTAGGCCATATCCATTGTGGCAACTATCATGGTCTGATAACAAGCAGCCTCATATATTTCTTCTTGGGAACCTTTCCGTTAGCTTACACTTTTTTGGATGACAAGAAAGATGAGTGAAGAGATTCCTAGTAGATCACACTGCATTAGTTTACTTTAGTTTAAATATACAGAGCGCAAACAGGCCCTTCAGCCCACCGGGATCCGCGCCGACCAGCGGTCCCCACATATTAACACTATCCTACACACACGGGACCATTTTTACATTTTACCAAGCCAATTTACCTACATACCTGAACATCTTTGGAGTGTGGAATCTCAGAGAAAACCCACGCAGCTCATGGGGAGAACGTACAAAATCCGTAAAGACAGCACCCATAGTCAGGATCGAACCCGGGTCTACGGCTCTGCAAGCAGCTCTACCGTTGTGCTATCATGCCGCCCATTACTGGCACTCTGTTTTATATGTCATTATCTTATAACCTGCATTTACAATAACTGTAACTTATTTTTCATACAGCACCTTCAAACTGGAAAATGCCTCTATGCATGTTGTAGGCACGTTGCCTAACAAACTTCAATACTGACTCATGCAAGGAAATTGGAAGGTCAAATGATTAAAAGATTGGCTTTGGAAAAAAATTAATATTAAAATTCTGGAAGGGAACATTATCCCCCACAATTAAAATGTGGACAGTGGAAATGTCGGAGACGTTGCATTTGGAGAGAATCAGGTTTGTCCTAATGGACAAATATGAACTTTTTGAACAAATATGGTCTCCATTCACTGACTATTTGAAGCGGTAGCTGAGCTCAGCATTGTAACTCAATAAATGCCCAGTTGTAGGATTAGATGAAAAGATCTATTCTGGGATTTGTATACACGTCTCTATAGATATTGTTATGTGAAATTGTTCCATTCATTGTTAAGATGTATACTTCATTTTTTTTAAATTATATAATAATTGTTTTCTTGTATTATTCTTTATTTTTATTTTTGTTTTTATTTATTTTTTATTTATTTTTTTCATATATAATCATAATCAATATTATTTAATCACCATCTCCATTGATTATAGACATATTCTTTCACTTCTTTACTTTCTAAAAAAATAGAAGCTTATATAAATCATTTCGTAATATTTGTATAACTTTTGAAATAAGTTAAATGTGTATTTGAAAAACTTATATTGTTGGCAATATGCATTGCTTCTAATAAAAATATTATTAAAGAAAATAAAAGATTGGCTTTCATGATCATCTTAAATGTAGCGAGATGTAAATTGATGAGCAGAGTTTTAGGGGAGATTCCTAAGTTTATCCTGAAGGCAACCATGTATACAGTACATAAAAGTAGGATGTGGATGTTTTAACCATTTGTAGCAAGAGGCCCTATGAGATATTCAAGTTGACAGCTAGCATAATGTTGCTAACATATTTTTTTCCCCTGTAGGCATTTATTTCTCTTGAGCTTTTGTGTTCATTGCATTATTGTAAATGCTTTATATTCCATCTAACATAAAACATATTCCTGCGAAAACTCCTCTGCCTGGTTTATTAGGCATAAGAGAATGAGAAGGTGGTTATACGGAGTGAACAATAAATGCCGTTCACCAATTCAACAATGATTCAATGATACTTTATTGTTAAATGCACCTAGGTACAGTGAAATGCTTTGTTTTGCATACAACTCGGTAAAATTACGTAACAAACCTCACCTAGGCAGTACACAAGTGTCGCCACATTTTGGCATCGACCAAAGTTACAAAAGTTCACTGAACAGTCCGATCTACTGCCACCGCACGTGGCAGCAGCCGCCTCCCCTCACCCACCCTGCCGGACCCACCTTTGTTCTCAGCGGCCCCCCCCCCCCCCCCCCCACAGAATTGATCTATTTTATCAAACAGACATCCAGATCTTGCACCACCAGATCAGTAGTGATGGTGGAGGCTCCTGGTACCACAGATAATCTAACCTGAAGACTGAAATATTCACCAAAAAAGTAAAAAACATTGTATTTCCCTGAGAAATATCAAATTCCTTGATGACAAGAACGAATTGTGTAATTGAAAGGAAACGAAAATGTTTTATTGTTTTAAACATCCATCACCCAAATGAATCACCGTTCATTAATATGTAGAATAATATGCTCTATGAAGTTTGACTAACTTGGTTATTTAGCGACTTTGTAAATCTTTATACCACCAGCTGGTGAAAGACTAAAACAGCTGAAGGCAGGGGAAATCCTCGACTGATTTAGAAATCATGAGTCAACATTGAGTCACATTTAATGGAGTGTGAGCAGACAGTATTTGGTATGCTCTGTTACACTCTGGATTATTATTATCCAGAGCATGTTTGTTCAATGTCTGTGAAAGAACTTCTATTCCTATCAATTTCCCATGAAAGCAATGATTGGAGTATTTGGCAACATGAACAATTTCAGTTCTCGGGTTTATATTTTACAGGCTAAAACCTATGACTGAAGACTCACGCACTTTATTTGCTTAAGTTTAACCAATAAGTATAATCACCTCATTAATCCTTCCACCATAACTTCAGAAGTGGGGATCTTCTCTGATGATTGCATAATGTTCACTTCCATTTGCAAATACTCAGAAAATGTCATGCCTCAATGCAGCAAAGTCCAGATGCCCTCCAGTATCAATTTCATAAGTGGAAAATGTTCATTGGCAGGCACGCTGACTCCCAATAATCAAAATCTAAACTCTCACTCGATGCAAGTTAACTTGGGTAGTTAATGTAACCACACCTTTTTAAAAAAGGGGGAGAGAGAAAACAGGGAATTATAGACCAGTTAGCCCTAAACATGGGTAGTGCGGAAGATGGTTAATTTGTTTATTAAAGATGTAATGGCAGCGGCAGAGTGGTGCAGCAATAGAGTTGCTGCCACAAAGCTAGATGGCAGTGTGAGCTACGAGGAGGATGCTTTGAGGCTGTAGGGTGAATTGGATAGGTTGGATGAGTGGGCAGGTGCATGGCAGATGCAGTATAATGTGGATCAATGTGAGGTTATCCACTTTGGTGGCAGGAACAAGAAGGCAGATTATTATCTGAATGGTGTCAGATTGGGAAAAGGGGATGTGCAACGAGACCTGGGTATACTTGTACATCAGTCATCGAAAGGTACAGGATGCAGGTACAGCAGGCAGTGAAGAAACCTAATGGCATGTTGGACTTTATTGCAAGAGGATTTGAGTTTATGAGCAAGGGGATCCTCCTGAAGTTATACAGGGCCCTGGTGAGACCACACCTGGAGTATTGTGTGCAGTTTTGGTCTCCTAATTTGAGGAAGAACATTCTTGCTATTGAGGGTGTGCAGCATAGGTTCACCAGGTTAATTCCCGGGATGGCGGGACTGACACTTGATGAAAGAATGGATCGACTGGGCTTATATTCACTGGATGAGAGGGGATCTTATAGAAACATATAAAATTCTTAACGGATTGGATAGACTAGATGCAGGAAAAATGTCCCCAATGCTGGGGGAGTCCAGAACCAGGGGTCACTGTTTAAGAATAAGGAGTAGGCCATTTAGGAAATGAGATGAAGAAAACCTTTTACATCCAGAGAGTTGTGAATCTGTGGAATTCTCTGTCACAGAAGGCAGTAGAGGCCAATTCACTGGATGTTTTCAAGAGAGAATTAGATATAATTAACAGAATCAAGGGATATGGGAAGAAAGCAGGAATGGGGTACTGATTCTGGATGATTAGCTATATTGAATGGCGGTGCTGGCTCGAAGGTGCGAATGGCCTACTCCTGCACCTATTTTCTATTTTATTTGTTTCTCTGTTTGACACCACCCAAGATGAAGCAATCCACTTGATGGGCACACCAGTAACAACCCTAAACACACATTCCCTCCAGTGAACGCAAAATTGCTGCCGTGTGTACTATTTACAAAATGCACTGCACCAACATTCCCATCTTCACTTGTCCCACCTGCCTGCATTTGACCCATATCCTAAATCTACCCTATCCAGGTACCTGTCCAAATGTTTTTAAAACATTATGATACTACCTGCCTCAATTATCTCCTCTGGCAGCTCGATCCATAAACCTACCAGCCTATGTGTGAAAAATGTGCCCCTCAGGTTTGTCTTAAATCTTCCCCCTCACCATAATCTTATGTCCTCTGGTTCTTGATTCCCCTACGCTAGGTAAATTACTCTGCATTTACGCTATCTACTCCTCTCATGATCTCATACGCCTCAACCTGTGCTCCAAGGAATAAAGTCCTAGCCTGCTCAACCTCTGCCTATTGCTTAGGCCCTTGAGTCCTGATAATGTCCTCAGAAATCTTCTCTACACCTTTTCCAGCTTAACAACATCTTTCCAATAACAGGGTGATCAAAACAGAACATAATATTCCAAATGTGACCTCACCAATTCCTCTACGACTGTAACATAACTTCCCAACTTCTAAACTCAATACTTTGATTGATGAAGGCCAATATGCCAAAAGCCTTCTCAATCAACCTATCTACCTGTAACGCCACTTTCAAGGAACTATTTACCTGAATTCCTAGATCCCTCTGATGTACAACACCCCCCATACCCTGCCATTTACTGTGAAGTTCCTGCCCTGGTTAGACTTCTCAAAATGCAACCTCACAATTATCTGTACTAAATTCCATCAAACATTTCTCAGCCCACCTGCCCAACTGATCAAGATCCTGCTGCAATTTTTGACAACCATCTTTGCTATCTACAATACCACCCACTTTCGTGTAATCTGCAAATTTACTAATCATATCTTGTACATTCTTATCCAGATCAATAATATAGATGACAGCAATGGGCCCAGCACTGAGCCATGAGGCACACCGCTAGTCACAGGCCTCCAGTCCAAAAAACTACCTTGCACCATCAGCCTCTGCTTTCTTCCATGAAGTCAATTTTTTATCCAGTCGGCTAGCACTCCCTGGATCCCATGCAATCAAACCTGCCAGAGCAGCCTACCATGCAGAACATTGTCAAAAGCCTGTCTTGTCACGTTTGCCTAATCTTTGCGTTTATGCATTCTACTTAAGAGTTGTCAAAAAGTAATATCTCACACTATAATTTTATTTTTCTCTTTGCTAATTCTGTTTATAAGGACAATTTTACTTCGGAGTCACGTGAGTGACTACGTGAAGAAGCCCCGCCAGTGCGCATGCTCGTCATTACGTCAGACGCATTGGCAAGCACCGGACTGGCAGGGCAACGCTCCTACCGGCGGTAAGTTTCAACCTAGAAGGTAAGTGTTTTCTACTTACCAGCGTTGTTTGTTCCAGCAGGAGCCTCTCTTCACAGAGGTTTCCTGCCGGATTTATCCGTAGTCCGATGCCTAAGCCGGCTATGGGCTGCAGGGGAACCCTGGTCCGACCACTGAAGCGGACAGCCGGCAAAGATTGGGTTTCAAGATAACAGCTGCTGACAAAGCAGTCAGTGGCTTCCAGCCTGCGGGGATGCCGTTTAAATAACGCCAGAGTCGCTGACAGTGTGGTCAGCGACTCACAGACACGTTGTTCCCAGGCATGGAGTAAAATTGGAGGGAGAGAAAATCCTCCGTCTTTCGGAGCTCCCGCAACGGCAACTTCTCCCGCCCGAATTGCGGGGTTGAAAGTGAACTGGAGAAGGGCCTTACATCACCCGGCACGGCTTAAACGGCCACGGGACTTGCTAGCGCCCGCCGGGGGCTCTAACATCAAGACCCGGAGCAGGGCCTTACATCGCCCAGCACGGTTTTAAATGGCCGTGGGACTTGCTAGTGCCCGCCGGGGGCTTTGACTTTGACATCGGGAGAGAAATGGAGAACAGGGGAGAGACATGACTTTGCCTTCCATCACAGTGAAGAGGAGATTCACTGTGATGGATGTTTGTGTAAATTGTGTTGGTGTGTGTCTTGGTTCTTTTCTTGTTGTATGACTGCAGAAACAAATTTCGTTTGAACTTCATGTGAGGTTCAAATGATAAATAAACGGTATTGTATTGTATTGAGAGAACTTGTGCAGCCCTATTGGGACTCGGGTGAATCGGGCTGCAAGGGTTCCTCGCCAATAATAAGGGTATTTTCACCCTTCACAAGTCCACACTACGAAATTAGTGAAACTACACTATAATAGCGCGGGCCTATGGTACAGGCTGCACCAGCAGCGCATGGAACAGGGCTGCTTCCTGTGTCAAAGCGCCAGCCTACGGGAGAGCCGCGCCAGCAGCGCCTAGGAGAGGGCTGCTCAAGGTCTCCCTGTTGCAAAGGGCAGACCAGTTCGGGTCAATGGGTTACTGACACCGAACTTGTCACTGCGCTGGCCTATGGGAGAGCCTCGCCAGCAGCACCTGTTGGCAGGGCTGTGTGTGTGACCTCCCATAAGCAGGAGCCGGGAGAGCCAGGGCAGTATAAATCTGCCCCTGAAGTGGTGACCTCCCGTGAGCATCAGCCGGGAGAGCCAGGACATGGGGACCCAGCACAGCAGTACCTCGTTAGGGCTGTGTGTGTGACATCCTTTGAGCATGACCCGGGAGAGCCAGGGCAGTAGGAATCTGACCCTGAAGTTTGGGGACCCAGCACACCAACACCTCGTTTAGGGCTGTGTGTGACCTCCCGTAAGCATCAGCCGGGAGAGCCAGGGCAGGAGAAAGCTGACCCTGAAGTTGGTGTCACTGCTTATGTGCATACACCAAAGCACATGAGCCATGCTCCAGGTGTGCCGGATGTGGTCAGCAATTTACCATACCGGCGGGAACTGATGAAGCCAGGGATGACAATCTAGCCAGCAAATTAATGGCCTCTCACCAGTTCCAGGAGTTCATAATGGAAGAAACTTCACATATCAAACACCTGTTAACTGTGCATCGCTCTAAAGGAGCGCATCATGAGGGCACATGAATTGAGGCTGCAGAAGTCCTAAAAAACTGGTTGAAGCAGGAACAATGGCGTTTGGGCAAATGGCAAGGCCACTATCTAAACATATGGACCCTGCTGTGTAATGCCCATTTGTTAGTTTAATATATATGAATAACTATCCAGACTACGCTCAACCCACGGTTCACAGCCTTGCGCAGATCCTCTAGTACCCAGGGGAAGACCTGGACGATGAGACAAAAACTGAGACCAGGATGCCACCTCAAAAACCATACCCTTTCAGATTAGGAAGAGGTAAGTAAATATTGGACTGTATCCGGGGATCTCGAATAGGTATCTCGGAAGTACATCCACCCGTACAAAATACACCTAGTTGGGTATTGGGGTTCAATACCACTAACTCTACAGGTGGATGATGCATTAACAATTGTGTCCAATTCCCCAGCCAAAAGAACGATGGTGGGTGTCGAGTCATTCTGGGCCAAAACACACTTAACCCTTAAGGTCCAGTATAAAAGATTTTAAATAAAAATTTCAGTATTGTAACTGGGATAAAAAGGGTGTTATATGGCAGACATAGATCTGAAAGATAATATTCAGCTACCACACACCTGTTGAGAGGTTAGGTCCTCACCCATCTAATTAAACTTAGATTAGTGCCATTTAGATTGATTGATTATTTGAGGTCATCATTGGTTAATTAACATGACAGTACTTTGCCTACAGCCAAAATTGTAACTAATGTCTCGCGATGTTCTGACTCAATAACCTTTAGTTTACAAACTGATGTGAGCTTCAGGAGGAGGAGCCACTGTTATCAAGTCTGGCTGGGGCGGCAGATAAAATGTGAAAGAAGCATTAGCCCTGCAGAGGCAAAGGGTAAACTGTGTAGAATTGCTGGGTGCATTCTATGGCCTAAAGAATTCTGCTCAACAATGCATAATTTGCATGTGCAGCTTCAGATTGATAAGCTGTTGCATATCAATCACATGGGTAGTATGAGGTCATTATTCTGTGGCAATCTGCCTAGCCTCATCTGGCACTGGTGCATTACAAAGAACATCTTGTTCTCAGATATCTATCTATCAGGTAGAGATAATGTGAAAGTTTCAGACTCCAGGTCATGTAAATTCCATGACAAACAAAAAAATGAATGATGAATCCAAAAGTTTCAAAATGATTGTTAGCCGGTATGGATTGCCAGACACAGATCTGTTGCATCTGGGTTAAATTTCCAGTACCTATATTCAACATGGGAACCAAATCTAGGGGCAGTAGCGAAGGATACATTCTCGCTACATTGGGGACGTACGTTCTTACGCTTTCCCCATTTCTGCCTCATTTAATCAATGTCTCACCAAAATAGAGTACGACTACACTTAGGTGTTTGGTAGTTCAGAAACTGGTCCACACAGCATGGTCCCATTGATTCTGAGACGGATGACACAGCATTCATGATTATCCCAATTACAGTAACTTGCTGGTACACACTGGGACAGGAGGAGAGTTCCCCTTTACATGAGCGTATTAATCTATTGATTTGTATCTTCTGACCAGACTGTTCCAGGGACTTGGACTATCGAGTAGGACTGTCAATGTGATTACGATGGCCTGGAGAGATAGTGCTAAAAAAATTATGCATCTCATCTTAAGAAATGGGAGATGTCCTGTTTACAGGCAAATATATATTATCATAAGTTACAGGCATACCGGATGTATTGGAGCTCCTGGCTACATTGCATTTTGATGAGCAGTTAAGCTATTGTACCATTTATAGTGCTAGAAGTACTTTGTCCTCCTACTTAGGGCAAGGGTCCGGACAACACTCTGTCGGATCTCATCTATTGGTGGCCCGAATCATAGGAGGAATTTTTAACAAAAACCCTCCCAGACGTACATATTCGGAAATCTGGGATGTGAGCATAGTTCTCACACTGCTTTGGCAATGGGCTCCAATTACATCTCTGCCTTTCCGGAAGTTAACGCTCAAAGTGGTCATGTTCATGGTGCTAGTGGCAGCACTATGGGTCCAAATATTGCAAAAGTTATGACTGGACAGCATGCATTCTTCTGTAGATGATATTGTGTTCTATGCATATAATCTAATCAAACAGAGCAGGCCAGGGATGGCTGGAACCAAAATAAGCTTAAAATATACCCACTGATCTAAGACTATATGTAATTACGCATCTGAGATAATAATATCAAGATCATCAAGAGTCTCAGAGGCTCTGAAACAGCGATGGTCATCAGCCACATAAAACCTCATACAAAGGTGTGAGTACAAGCTATTTCGAGATGACCGAAACAGGTTTGCATTATGCTGGAGTAGACACTGATGTGTTTAATCACTCCACCAGGGTGGCATCAACGTACGCAGCAAAGGCACAGGACGTGTCATTGGACCAAATCCTCACCGCAGGTTAGTCCAGTTAAGGAACCTTTTAGGGTTTATGACAAACCTGTCCTCGCAATGCAAAGATTTGGGCAAGCTGTTTTGGGTTCTGTTTGAGTTCTCCTTTGTAATTTCCCCTGCAAAAGAGGGGTTATTACGGAAAAGCTGCGGGGCCTGACGGCCTGAGTGCAGAATTTTATAAAAAATTTCAAGATCTGATCTCTCCAAGACTACATACAGTGTATAGACATGCATATGAACAAGGACAATTACCAGACTCTTTAAATGAATCCACAATTACACTCATACCTAAGGTAGATAATGATCTGGAAGATCCTGGTTCATATAGAGCGATTGCCCTTCTAAATACAGACCAAAAAATATTAGCTAAAGTTTTATCTAGGAGACTAAGTTTGGTGATTTCTAAATTAATACATTATGATCAAACAGGTTTTATTCCAAAACGCTATTCATCTCATAATTTAAGACGCCTGTTTAATATTATATATTCTAAAAGAATACGAGATACGGAATTAGCAGTCATATCGTTAGACGCAGAAAAAGCATTTGACCAGGTGGAATGGTTATATCTATTTAATATAATGGAAAAGTTTCAATTGGGGGATCAATTTTGTAAATGGGTAAGAATCCTATACTCAGATCCTACTGCAAGAATTCTAACTAATCAAATACTATCAGTTAAATTTAAACTCTTTAGGGGATGTAGACAAGGATGTCCGTTATCGCCTTTATTATTTGCCTTGGCGATAGAGCCTTTGGCGGAAAGAATTAGATCAGAACCTGAAATATACGGTTATAATACTGACACAACAACTAATAAAATATCCTTATATGGAGATGATGTTTTGATTTACATCACAAAACCTGAAATTAGTATTCCAATGTTGTTTGATGTTATAAATAAATTTAGTACATTTTCTGGATATAGGATTAATTGGAATAAAAGTGATATTATGCCAATAACTAATATAAATTTAAACATATTACAACAATACCCATTATCAATAGTTACTGACAAAATTAAATATTTAGGAATTAATGTATCTAAATCTCATAATTCATTAATTAGATCAAATTATCCTCAATTATTAGATAAACTTTAAAAAAATATTTTATATTGGAAAACACTGCCTATATCTTTGATTGGTAGAATAAATGCTATAAAGATGGTTTTTCTACCACAATTATTATATCTGTTTCAAGCTATCCCTTTTTTCCTTCCGAAAACCTTTTTTAAAAAAATTGATAATATTGTTAATAGTTTTATCTGGGATTATAAAAATCATAGAATAAGTAAAAAACATTTATGTAAGTCAAAGATAAACGGAGGATTAGCACTTCCAAATTTTCTATACTACTTCTGGGCAGTACAGATTAAGAATATGAATTTTTGGTGGGTAAATACGGACCTGGAACCAACGTGGCTAAAGATAGAAAAGGAAGATTGTTTGCCTTTCAACGTAGATTCAATTATTTTTGCCCCAAAGGAAGTTCAAAAAAAAATTTATAGGGACAATCCAATCATTTATAATAATAGACGTATTTGGAAACAAATAGTCAAGACTTTACAATTAGACAATCTTTCATTTAGATTACCAATTATGAATAACCCATTATTTAAGCCCTCCACATTGGATGGAGGGTTCAGACGTTGGGATAATTTAGGAATTACAAGGGTAGAGCACCTCTATAGAAATGGAAAATTTCTTTCATTTCAGGAATTACAAGATATCTACGGATTGTCTTCACAGCATTTGTTTAGGTATTTCCAAATTAGAGATTATATTAAATCTAATACACAGGATTTTAAAAATAAGGAACCAGGATTATTAGATGAATCATTTAACTGGCATCCAACCACAGAAAAATTAATAGCTTATATATATAACATCATTATGGATAAGGAGAATCCAATAACTGAAACATATCGTCAAGCATGGGAAAATGAAATTGGATCACCTATAACCAAAGAAAATTGGGAAGAAAGTCTACAACGAATACACCGGTGCTCGTTAAATGCTAGACATATATTAATACAATTTAAAGTATTATACAGATTACATTATTCGAAAACCAAATTAAATAGTATATTTCCTAATCTCTCCTCTATTTGTGATAAATGTAAGAATTTAGAAGCAAATTTAACACACAGTTTTGTTACATGTCCTAAATTGAATTATTATTGGACAGAAATTTTTAAAGTTATTTCTGAAGTTCTTAAGGTTAAATTAGAACCTGACCCAAAGCTAATAATACTGGGAATTCCAGAGGCTAATTTGATATTTACACTAGATCAAAGAAATTTCCTTGATTATTGTTTGATATTAGGGAAAAAAATAATATTGAAATTTTGGAAGGGAACATTATCCCCAACAATTAAAATGTGGGCATCAGAGATGTTGGAGACGTTGCAGTTGGAAAGAATCAGATTTGTCCTTTTGGACGAGTATAATTCTTTTCAACAGATATGGTCTCCATATATACAGTATTTAGAGAAGTAGCTGTTCTTGGCATCACGGCTCGACTGACACCCTGCGGGATTTGATGAAAATAATGTATTGGTATACCAGGATATATGCATGTCTTTACTGATATTATTATTTGTAGTAGTTATTATTTATTATTTGTAGTTGTTTCATTTATAATATATTGTGTGGCTTTTAATTGATATATATACATAATATGTCTTTTTTCTTTTTCTTCATTTTTTCTTTTTCTTTTATACCAAATAATTATTAAGGAATTATAATTTTATTGATTAATAATGGTATTTCTCTTTACCCACTTTTATTTTCAAAAAAAAATAAGATAATAATCATTAGAGTACAAATATTGATTTAAGTTGATGTTTATAACTCAGTTTTAAACATTGAGAATTGTTTATTGCTAATAAAAAAATTATTCAAAAAAAAAAAAGAGGGGTTATTACTGTTCTTTTATTGTTTAAGACATTCATTGTATAATTAAAACAACGTTTGATACATTATTTGGTTATCCTGTGTCAACCAAGGCAGTGTGTCGTATGGAACTGTATCTACGGTATGAAATCACAGAGCTTTGAAATCTTCATGTAGTCACTCACGTGACTCCGAAGTAAAATAGTAAGATTAAACGAGAACTTACCAGTTTGAAGTTTGATCTTTATTTTATGAGGAGTTACGATGAGGGATTACCTGCCCTCTGCTCCCAACCCTCATAATTGCAAAGATCATCTGGTAGTTCTAGTCTTCTGAGTCTTACTATATAACTTCGACTGTAGTTACTGTGATTTCACGCCGCTGCTTTGAAGATTGACGAGCATGCGCACTGGCGGGGCTTCTTCACGTAATCCCTCATCATAACTACTCATAAAATAAAGATCAAACTTCAAACTGGTAAGTACTCGTTTAATCTTACTATTTTACTCGTTTAATCTTACTATTCTTGTAGCTCACCTTAGTGAAGTTTTTTCAACTTTATTTGGAGAGGATATTTCCCCCACAATAACCTCTTCCATATCCTTGCTTTCTCTCTGCAGTTTATCCCCTATAATTGACCATACCTCTACTACTTAATAGATATGTTTGTATCTATTTAATTATCTGTTTCATTTAATGTAACCTCCATCAAAAGGCTTATCCAATTCTGGAGCGTCCCTGATTTTAATCGCTCTGCCATGGTATACACTTCATCAGTGTCAGCCCCCGAAGCTCTGGCATTATCTCCCTAAACCTCTCTAGCCCTCAATATTTGGTGTCTCTCTTAAAATACTCCATTAAACCTATTTCTTTAATTCCTTATGTTTATAGCCCAGGGACATTCGGACCTGTTCTCTCTCTCTTTTCTTGCAAATGTATTTTTCTTTTTTTCCCCCTGCATTGCATGATACACCATGGTTTCTTGTAAAGTCTGGAATTTATTCAAAACAGACAAAGCCCAGTGAACTTGCATATTCGACGCATAATAATTTTAATATTTCCTTCAAACTTTTTGCTTGGAGTTATGCAAAATACCACACAAGAAATCATCCTTTCTCCTCCTTCACTTGTCACTCAGTCTCTACCCAGCACTGTTGTAGATGAAGCAATTGCAGTTGCTGTTGGATTTGCATTTGTTCCAAGAGAAATTCTTTGTAATCCAAATGATGCTGTCTTCTGAGAGCCCCAGAGGGAATCCTGCCTCACCATTTTATACGGTTTTATTTAAATACAAGCCGCCACTCAAATAATGAGAAAAGTATTGGAAAATATATTGCAGTTTACACAGCAAAAGCAAATAACAAAGAGATCAAAATGAATTAAATGATTTTTCCCAAACAAGAAATTTGGTAGGCAGAGTCAATGTCATTGTTACTTTTACTGGAATATGATGGAATATGCTGGGAGAATTGATCCCCAATCCAGCCTTTCATACTGAAAGGTTCTGGTCAAAACATAGAATTAACAATCAAACACTTTTTACGCTTTTTATGCAGTGGTGTTTTATAACTGGTCATTCTGTGAAATAGGCTGTCACGGACTTACACTTTCACAAGTTATTGGAGTAGAATTAGGCCATTCGATCCATCGAGTCTACTCTCCCATTCAGTCATGGCTGATCTCTGCCTCCTAATCCCATTTTCCTGGCTTCTCCCCATAACCATTGACACCCGTTCTAATCAAGAATTTGTCTGTCTCTGCCTTAAAAATACCCACTGACTTGGTCTCCATGGCCCTTTGTGGCAATGTTCCGCAGATTATCTACCCTCTGACTAAAGAAGTTCCTCCTCACCTCCTTTCTAAACGAGCGCCCTTTAATTTACTTCTCCAATTGCAGAGGAAAGACAGCAGCCATTTTGTGTTTCTCGCTTAAGCAAATGATTTTAGTTTAGTTTATTACTGTTATGTGTACCAAGCTCCAGTGAAAAGCTTTTGTTTGCATGCTAGCCAGTCAGACAAAAGACTACACATGAATACAATCAAGCCGTTCGCACTGCACAGATGAAGGGTAATGGGTACAATATTCATCACAAGATAAAACACTGAAATCTGCTGATTAAAGATAGTTCAGAGGTCTCCAATGAGATAGATGGGCAGCCAGGGCCACACGCTAACTGATGAAAGGACCATCCAGTTGCCTGATAACAGCTGGGAAAAACTTTTCCTGAATCCAGAAGTATGGGTTTTAAAATTTCTGTACGTCTTGCCTGATAGGAGAGGGGAGAAGATGGAATGACTGGGGTGAGGTTGATCCTTGACTATGCTGGCGGCCTTTCCAAGGCAGGGTGAAGTGCAGATGGAGTCAATGGAAGTGATGCTGGTGCGTGTGATGGTCTGGTCTACGTCCACAACGCTCTGCAATTTCTTGCGGCCTTGGATGCGACTGTTCCCAAACCAGGCGATGAAGCATCTCGATAAGATGCTTCCTACAACAGATCTGTAGTAGTTGGTGAGGGTTGTTGGGGATATGCCAAACTTACTTAGTCTTCCAAGGATGTAGAGGCATTGTTGTGCTTTCTTAGTCACAGCTTCGATGTTGCAGTTCCAGGGCAAATTGCTGGTGACATTTATTCCTAGGAACTTGAAGCTTCCAATCATTTTTACTTCAGCACCATCTATTAAAATGAAAGAAATGCAGATGCTGGCAATCTAAAATAAGTAAATGTTAGAAGCATTCATCAGTTTAAGTTGCATCTATGGAGAAAGAAATAGAGATGTCATTAAGATTCGCAACTTTGAACTGAAGCAGGAATAATAGAAATCAGCATGTTTTAATTTTCAGAAAAGAGGTACGGATGGTCAGAGCAAATTGACTATCTGTCTGAGTGAATGACTCAAGTGTGGTGGTGACTGAAAGGTGGGGGTGAACCTTCAAGAAGAAGTAACAAACAAGTTTGAGGGGGGCCTTTGCTATCGTTCAACATGGCAGGTTGCTCTGGGACATTAGATCGCATCGAATCCAGGGAGAGCTAGCTAACTGGATACACGATAAGCTGTTTGGAATGAAGCAGAGTATGTTTGTGAAAGATTGTTTTTCGGGCGGGCGGCCTGTGACTAGTGGTGTGCCTCAGGGATTGGTGCTGGGCCCATTGCTGTTTGTTATCTATATCAATGATCTTGATGAGAATGTACAAAGCATAATTAATGTTTGTGGATGGGCACTAAAATAAATAGTATAGTGGTCAGTGAAGATGGTTTTCCAGATTTATAGCAGGATTTTGATCAGCTGGGGAAATGGCTAATGAGGTTTAAGTATAAGTTGTTTTCATTTTTGGGTGGGGTGGGGTGGAACTATCATGGAATAATCTGAAGCTGCATCAATATTCGTGTTGACATTTTTATTATTAACTCTTATTCAAATCTTAATATTTATTTATCACCATTACCCATTTTTTTACTTTTTAAAGTACACTCCTCATAGTATTCAATTGTATAATTGCTACGTAAACTTCCCCCTTGTGATTTTTTTAAAACTATAATCACTTTCCTTCTTTTGAAATATTGTCACTATGTACTAAGACAGAAATGTCAGAAGGTTACAGCATTAAAGGCTATTCAGACCATCAAGTCCATGCAAACATTATATGAAAGCAATCCGGATTATGGGTTCAATAAAATGTAACATGGCATTTCTTAGTAATAAACCTACTAATATCCTCACATATTAATTATCAAGCACCTCTAAATGTATTTTGATCTACAAATATGGCCGCTGTATTCTATATATATTGCAACAACAGCAGAGCTTTCCCCTAGACTTGTTTTTGTGCCACACAGGCTCACATATCCCAAACCCAATGTCACAGTTTCCACCATAGCCTCTGCCATTAGCTTGTATAACAAGTTTACAGCCAAATAGCTACAATTCCTTTGGAGCACGTGTGCAAGCCATTTCCATTGAGACTGCTATTTTGCATACTTGTTCAATTGTTAAATCATTTGATGTTACGTTGCCAGACATATTGTAGACATGCTCATTCACTAGTCCATGCTCAAGATTGTTTCTCAGCTCACATTTTGAGAGTGCACTGACGTGACAGATCTTTCAGAGCATCTCTCTGGTCACTGATTATCTCTACTGACCTCCGCTTATGTGTTCCAAACTTTCCATAGTTTCTGATGATGCTTGGTTGAAGTGTTATTGTAACTTTTTTGTTGCTTTGCTAACTGAAATATTAATGGTCTTTTAAGATGGAAGTAAGTTTGTCAACTTTGCATTAGTATCTGGTACTATAGAATAATAGTCACATAGCATGCAAGCATGCCCTTTGGCTCACCAAGTAGAAGCAGAAGCTGCAATCACTGTCGTACATAGCATTGTAAGGAATGACGATAAAACACACACACCAAAAGTTCGCAGGAACTGGAGGACAGAGATGTGCGGAGCATCTGTCACCGTTCCCATTGGAAACCAGCCCCTCTGCGTCGCTAATGTTTTCAATGATGATGAATGAATGAACACTAGGGACAATTCACAGTGGCAATTAACCTACCAACCTGCATGTCTCCAGATGTGGGACACAACCAGATCATCTGAAGGAAACCCACAAGTCACAGGGAGAATATACAGTCTCCACACAGACAGCAGCAGGGGGCTGGATTACAACCTGGGACACTGGAACAGCTAGGCAACTGCAGGACTATGTCAGCCTGGTTGCATATGGCCTAATTACTGGCATTTTCATCTTAACTCGCTACTTCAATATTGGTACTCACGCAAAAAAACATTTCCATCCTTCTGTTAACATATTGAAGCTCCCCGCACCTTCCCGTAAACCAGCAAAGATTCTATTACAACTAGTTGGTGACTGCGCTATCACATTGTATTATGTAGGAAGGAACTGCTGATGCTGATTTAAACCAAAAATAGGCACAAAAAGCTGGAGTAACTCAGCGGAACAGGCAGCATTCCTGGAGAGAAGGAATGGGTGACGTTTCGGGTCGAGACCCTTCTTCAGACTGGTCTGCCACTTTGCCAGTTAGTACTTTGACTTTTATTTGTAACCATTTCTTGCATTTGAGTCTGTATCTTAGACTATCTCGTTAATGATGAGCTTAACAAATTTCCGCAGCATGCACAGTCATACACAATACAATACAATACAATACAAAAAATATAGTTTATTTGTCAGTCTATATAATCATAGTTGTCTAGTCTATATAATCATAATTATATGAGGGTAGACTATTATCTGAATGGTGGCAGATTAGGTAAGGGGGAGATGCAACGAGACCTGGGTGTCATGGTACACCAGTCATTGAAAGTAGGCATGCAGGTGCAGCAGGCAGTGAAGAAAGCAAATGGTATGTTAGCATTCATAGCGAAAGGATTTGAGTATAGGAGCAGGGAGGTTCTACTGCAGTTGTACAGGGTTTTGGTGAGGCCACACCTGGAGTACTGCGTACAGTTTTGGTCTCCAAATCTGAGGAAAGACATCCTTGCCATAGAGGGGGTACAGAGAAGATTCACCAGACTGATTCCTGGGATGTCAGGACTTTCATACGAGGAAAGATTGGATAGACTCGGTTTGTACTCGATGGAATTTAGAAGATTGAGGGGGGATCTTATAGAAACCTACAAAATTCTTAAGGGGTTGGACAAGCTAGATGCTGGAAGATTGTTCCCGATGTTGGGGGAGTCCAGAACAAGGGGTCACAGTCTAAGGATAAGGGGGAATTCCTTTAGGACCGAAATGAGGAAAACATTCTTTACACAGAGAGTGGTGAGTCTCTGGAATTCTCTGCCACAGAAGGTAGTTGAGGCCAGTTCATTGGCTATATTTAAGAGGGCGTTAGATGTGGCACTTGTGGCTAAAGGGATCAGGGGGTATGGAGAGAAGGCAGGTACGGGATACTGAGTTGGATGATCAGCCATGATCACATTGAATGGCGGTGCAGGCTCGAAGGGCCGAATGGCCTACTCCTGCACCTATTTTCTATGTTTCTATGTTTCTATAATTGTCTAGCCTATATAATCATATTGTCAAACTGAAGGGTATGCTTTCTCCAGTATGTGTGCTTAGTGTTTACTTAACCTCTAGTGGTCCATTGCGGAATGTATGAGGACCTCAACACAGTATGTGCAGTTCATTCAAAGTCTTCATACAGATTGCCCCAATTCCACAAACACTGGTACAATGTGGAGGGCAGCCTGACCCATGATAAAATCCTGAAGGGTTGACAGCCTTAAAATAACAATTATTGTTCATGACTGATACTATATATGCTATAGCCATCTGGCTGACAATATGGAAAGTTGCCCAGATATGTCTTGTCTACCAGCAGTAGGACAGATCTAATGGGAGTTATTACTGCCCATCTAGTCTATTTTCAATCATCAGAAAGGTTGTTGAAAGATGTTGTTGACTGTGCTATCAAGTGGCACTAATTCATCAGTAATCTGATTGTCGATGCTCTGCTTGGCTTCTGCCAAGATCAGTCATCTCCAAAACACATCAGAGCCTTAATCTAAATATAGTCCTGCCACAAGTGTTCTCCTGACACCCAAAAACCTTACCACCATTTACAAAGCACGAGTGATGGAACACATCCTGGCTTAGAAGAGCACAGTTCCAACCTACCTCAGGAAACTTCAATTTCTCTGGAACATAAAGCAATTCACTTGGTTGGCATCCATCAGAATAAATATCCTCTTCCTCCATCACCAATGAAGCATGCTTGCAGTGTTTACCATTCACACACCTTGGCTCCTCCAAAGGAGCATCCCAAAGCTATGCCCATTACCATTAAGAAGGCCAAAATGCATTAAGTGCATGAGAATACTACTTCAAGTTCTCCTCCATGTCATACTGGCGCAGCGGTAGAGTTGCTGTCTTTCAGTGCTTGCAACACCAGTGACCTGGGTTCGATCTCGACTATGGGTGCTGTCTGTATGGAGTTTGTATGTTCTCCCCGTGAACACGTGGGTTTTCACCAAGATCTTTGGTTTCGTCCCACACTCCAAAGATGTACAGGTTTGTAGATTAATTAGCTTGGTATAAGTGTAAATTGTCCCTAGTGTATGTAGGATAGTGTTAGTGTGCGGGGATGGCTGGTCATTGCGGACGGTGGGCCGAAGGGCCTGTTTTTCCACGCTGTATCTCTAAACTAAACTAAACTAAACTAAACTAAACTAAACTAAACTAAACTAAACTAAACTAAACTAAACACTCCCACCAGACTTTGGAATGAAACACTGGTCCATCATTCACCAGAATGATACTTGGATTGGGGGGTATTATTGCATGGAGAGGTTAGACATACTTGGAGTGTTTACTCTGGAACGCTGGAGGTTGCGGGGAGACTTGACATAAGAAAAAACAATTATAAGAGGCATAGATAGTGCAAACATAGTATATATTTCCCAGGAGGAAAATAATAACTAGTAGAGGGCACAGCTTGAAGATGAGAGGAGCAATGTTAAAAGGTTTTATACACAAAGAGCAATGAGTGCCTGGAATGTGCTGCTGTGTGTGATGCTGGAGGAGGCAGATGCAATAGTGGCATTTAAAAGACTTTTAGATAGGCAGATGGATATGCAAGGAATGAAGGGATATATGGAGAATTGTAGAATATGTGCAGGAAGATAAGGGTTGGTCTTGGCATTATGTTCAGCACAGACATTATGGGCCAATGGGCCTGTTCCTACCCTGTACTGTTCTAAGTTTATTAAGAGGTCTAAATCTTGGCAGTCACCCACATTGTTGGAATACCTTCATTGAAAGGATTGTAATAATTTGAGAAGGCAACTCACCACATTCTTAACAATGATCAGGGAGGGGTAATAAATAGTGGTCTTGTTAGTCAAGCCCACATTCTGTAAATTAATAGATGAAAAATAATTTATTTAAAAAATGACTGGAATTCAAAGGCCTGCTGAACACAGGTGTGGAGATCGCAAATGAGAACATCACATTGTCACTCATATTTGACTAATCCATTCGTGACTGGTGTTTAGAATTCATCACAAAGTGTAACCATATGAGAGAGGATTTCTTGATGTCAATGTGCATCATAAACCTATTCTACATATTTATTTTCTCAAGCATAGTGCACAAGGGAAATGTTGTCTCATTGAAATATTACTGGACTGCCGGCACTCATGGAACTGTTTCCCAGAATGAGTCAACAGCTTTTGAGGCAAAAGAAAGCAAGTGGAACTGAAAGCAAAACAGAGAAAATGAACCTTGTGTCAATGTTTTAACAGCTGCTGCCAGGAGCACGCAATGGAAAATATCAGTTGCAGTAGTTCATGTGTGCTGTCGAACTCAACATGGATACAAAAAATATTTTGCCTTTAAAGCTTGTATTAAATCCAGGAATTAAATCTGGTGATCATTTAAAATTTGTGTCGACTTAATCTGCAAATGTTGCTCTAGCTTGCAACACGCACACTGGCTGTACAGATTGGGTGTGTGAGCATGATAGCAGCTGCTGCTGTCTGCTAATCGAGAAATGGCATGTGAGGAGCAGAGGGACTGAGAGAAATAAAGGAATACATTTGACAGACATGAGTCAGCGTGTGACAATGTAAGGTCCCCTGGCTCTAACCTAATTGGGGTGGTCAACGACTTAAGATCTGGTTCAGGGCGACACGGTGTAGTTGCCACCTTACAGCGTCGGAGACCCTGGTTCGATCCTGACTACGGGTGCTGTCTGTATGGAGTTTGTGCATTCTCACCGTGACCTAAGTGGGTTTAACCCGGGTGCTCTGATTTCCTCCCACACTCCAAAGATGTACCGATTTGGAGACTAATTGGTTTGGTAACATTGTAATTTGTTCCCAGTGTGTGTAGGATAGTGTTACTGTACATGGATTGCTGTTTGGCACGGACTTGGTGGGCCAAAGGGTGTGTTTCCGCATTGTATTTCTAAACTAAACTAAACAACTCTACAGGGTTACACAAAAAGCTGGAGAAACTCAGCGGGTGCAGCAGCATCTAAAGAGCGAAGGAGATAGGCGACGTTTCGGGTCGAGACCCTTCTTCAGACTGGTCAGGGATCAGGGAAACGAGAGATATAAACAGTGATGTGGAGAGATAAGGAACAATGAGTGAAAGATATGCAAAAAAGTATTGGTGACAAAGGAAGCAGGCCATTGTAAGCTGTTTGTGGTGTGAAAATGAGAAGCTAGTGCGACTGGGGAGGGGGGGGGGGGGGAGATGGAGAAGGAATGTCAGGGCCAGAGGGCTGAGGGAGAGGTGGGGGGGAGGCAGTCTGGGTTAACAGAATTGAGAAAATTCAATGTTTAAGCCAAGAGGATGCAGACTCCCCAAGCGGAATATGAGGTGCTGTTCCTCCAACTTGCGGTGTTGATCACTCTGGCCGTGGAGGAGGCCCAGGACCGAGAGGTCGGATACGCAGTGGGAGGGGGAGTTGAAGTGCTGAGCCACCGGGAGGTCGGGTTGGTTATTGCGGACCGAGCGGAGGTGTTCGGCGAAACGATCGCCCAGCCTCCGCTTGGTCTCACCGATGTAGATCAGCTGGCTTCTGGAGCAACGGATGCAGTAGATGAGGTTGGAGGAGGTGCAGGTGAACTTCTGTCGGACTTGGAATGACTGCTTGGGTCCCTGAAAGGAGTGGACGGGGGAGGTGAAGGGACAAGTGTAGCATCTGTTGCGGTTGCAAGGGAAAGTGCCCGGGGAAGGAGTGGAGCGGGAGGGAAGGGAAGAATTGACGAGGGAGTTGCGGAGGGAGCGGTCTTTGCGGAAGGCAGACAGGGGGGGAGATGGGAAGATGTGGCGAGTGGAGGGGTCACGTTGGAGGTGACGAAACTGGTGGAGGACTATCTGTTGTATGCGCTGGCTGGTGGGGTGAAAGGTGAGGACCAGGGGGACTCGGCCTTTGTTGTGAGTGGGGGAATGGGGAGAGAGGGCAGTGTTGCGGGGTATGGAGGAGACCCTGGTGCGAGCCTCATCTATAGTGGGGGAGGGGAAACCCCGTTCTCTGAAGAACGAGGACATTTGCGATGACCTGGTGTGGAACACGTCATCCTGGGAGCAGATGCGGCGTAGACGGAGGAATTGGGAATAGGGGATGGAGTCCTTACAGGAAGCAGGGTGGGAGGAAGAGTAGTCCAGGTAGCTGTGGGAGTCAGTTGGTTTGTAGTGGATGTCAGTCAGGAGTGTATCACCTGCAATAGAGATGGTGAGGTCAAGGAATGGTAGGGAAATGTCGGAAATGGTCCAAGTATATTTGAGTGCCGGATGGAAGTTGGTGGTGAAATGGATGAAGTCAGTCAGTTCTGCGTGGGTGCAGGAGGTGACACCAAAGCAGTCGTCAATGTAACGGAGGTAAAGGTCGGGGGTGGGGCCCTGGTACGCCGAGAACAAAGATTGTTCGACGTGCCCGACAAAGAGGCAGGCGTAGCTAGGGCCCATGCGTGTGCCCATAGCTACGCCTTGTGTTTGGAGGAAATGGGAGGAGTCAAAAGAAAAGTTGTTGAGGGTAAGGACCAACTCTGCTAGGCGGAGGAGGGTGTCAGTGGATGGGTATGGGTTGCTCCTCTGGTCGAGGAAGTACCGGAGGGCTTTGAGACCATCCTGGTGGGGGATGCAGGTGTATAGTGACTGGACGTCCATGGTGAAGATGAGAGGATGGGGGCCTGGACAACGGAATGTGCGGAGCCGACGGAGAGTGTCTGAGGTGTCTTGAACATAGGTGGGGAGGGATTTAACAACTCTACATATTATCTGCTGAAAACCCCAAGTCATGTTGGAAGTCCAAAATCCACCTATCCAAATTCAAATCTTTAGATTCATTACATTTGACTTTAAAAAGACCTAATTCTTGAGAAGGTGTTAACTCCTTCCTGGTCTGGAGTTTAAGGGTGTTTCTAATCTACACCTTCCTTTAAGCCATCTCATTGTGGGCAGCAAAGGCTAATTATAGAAGTCCCAACTATGGTTCTGAAAGATAAAATGGAAGCTTTTGGAGTTCTGCTGAGATCATGAAATGCCAGGAATCAGCCAGATTCCTGCAGGATATCAGTAGTAGTGAAAATGTTGGAATATATTATTAAGGAAGTGCAAATAGGACAATTGGAGAATAATATTAGGCCACAAAGTGTTGGAGTAACTCAGCAGGCCAGGTGGCAGCTCTGGAGAACATGAACAGGTGACCTTTCAAGTCGCGAACCTTCTTCAGGCACTAACCGAAATGTCACCTGTCCATGTTCTCCACAGATTCCACCTGACCCGCTGAGTTACTCCAACACTTCATGTTCTTTTGTGTATTAACCAGCCTCTGCAGTTCTTTGTTTATACACTTCTAAATAATGATAGTTGGGCAGTGTTAACGTGACTTATAAAAAGGAAACCATTTTTGACAAATCTGCTGAATGTTTTGGAGGTTTTGACTTGCAAAAGTAGTAAGGCAATGAAATTTAGTTTAGTTTAATGTCACGTGTACCGAGGTACAGTGAAAAGCTTTGATTGCTTGCTAACCAGCCAGCGGAAAGACAATACATGATTGCAATCGAGCCTTCCACAGTGTACTGATGTATGATAGAGGGATAAGATGATTAATGTTTAGTGCAAGATATACTCCAGTAAAGTCAGAACAAAGATAGTCTGAGGGTCTCCCATGACGTAGATAGTAGCTCAGGACTGCTCTCTAGTTGTTGGTATAATGGTTCAGTTACCTGATAACAGCAGGCAATCTAGCAGAAACT
The DNA here is from genome assembly GCA_963514005.1 of Raja brachyura. The sequence goes on along the minus strand of CAUPSL010001216.1, from coordinate 149,207 downwards.
TAGAAACTCTCTGGACGCTCGTTCTAGCTGCAAACCTATTCATGCATTGCCAGTGTCCCAAAACCAATGCCAACCCCAACCCTAACCCAGCCTCCAGATATACACCCAATCACCAGCTCCAGCTGTAGACATATACATGTTCCGGAACACAGTTCCAACTGCACAACAACTGTTGAAATATAGCCCGCAGAAGACATCCAATCCAATCTGGGAAAAAAATAAATAATCGGGACTTCTCTCCCCTCAATTGGGGATATTGCAACCAAACGTTGCGTGTCTAAGGCCAGCAGTATTATAAAAGACCCCACACATCTCCATCACAGACTGTTCACTCTGCTGCCCTCGGGCAAAAGATATCGTAGCATAAGGAGCAGAATATCAAGGTTCTGCAACAGCTTCTTCCCATGAGCCATCAGACTCCTGAATGCCATATAATGGGCTGCCACCATTGTCTATTTATCCTTTTATCCATTTTATCCTTTTATCCATTTTATCCTTCTGTTTATTATCGTGTTGCATGGGGAGCCAAATGCAACGGAATTTTGTTTGGAATTGTATATATCGATGTATTTCTAAATGTCAATAAAGTTTGTTTGACTGACTGAATTTCAAGTCAAGTCATGTCAAGAGAATGTATTGTCATGTGTCCCAGATAAGACAATGAAATTCTTGCTTGTTGCAGCGCAACAGAATATTGTAGGCATGAATACAGATCAGATCAGTGTGTCCATATACCATAGAATATGAATATACACACATAAATAAATAGATAAAGTGCAATAGGCTGTTATAGTTCAGAGTTTGTATGAAGTTGTGTTTAATAGACTGATGGCTGTGGGGAAGAGGTTGTTCCTGAACCTGGATGTTGCAGATTTCAGGCTCCTGTACCTTCTACCTGATGGCAGCAGAGAGATGAATGTGTGGCCAGGATTGTGTGAGTCCTTGATGATGCTGGCAGCTTTTTTGAGGCAGTGACTGTGATAGATCCTCTCAATGGTAGGGAGGTCAGAGCCGGTGATGGCCTAGGCAGTGTTTACAACTTTTTGCAGTCTTTTCCGCTCCTGGACGCTCAGGTTGCCATACCAAGCCACGATGCAATATTCTCTACTGTTTACCTGTAGAAGTTCGAGAGAGTCCTCCTTGACATACCGATTCTCCGTAATCTTCTCAGGAAGTAGAGGCGCTGATGTGCTTTTTTTATGATGAGAGGGGATGTTATAGAAACATATAAAATTCTTGAGGGATTGGACAGGCTAGATGCGTGAGAAATTGCTCCAGAACCAGGGGACACAGTTCAAGAATAAGGGGTAGGCCATTTAGGACCCGGACGAGGAAAAACATTTTCACCCAGGGAGTAGTGAATCTGTGGAATTCTCTGCCACAGAAGGTAGTGGAGACCAATTCACTGGATGCATTCAAGAGAGAGTTGGATATAACTCTTAGGGCTAACGGAATCAGGGGATATGGGGAGAAAGCAGGAACAGGGTACTGATTCTGGATGATCAGTCATGATCATATTAAATGGCGATGCTGGCTTGACGGGCCGAATGACCTACTCCTGCAAATATTTTCTATGTTTCTAATCTATCTCATGGCAAACAGATTTTACTGAACACCATAAAAAAGGCTTTGGAGGAACAACCTACACTCACCCACATTACCAGTAACCCATGGCAGACCTAGTGAGTACCTGAATCCATCGGTAAAAGGTCAACAGATAATAAGGACCTGGTTGTGTGGGAAGGAACTGCAGATGCTGGTTTAAACCAAAGAGAGACACAAAACGCTGGAGTAATCAGCGGGTCAGGCAGCACCTATGGAGAGAAGGAATGGGTGATGTTTTGGATCAAGACCCTTCTTCAGACTGAAAGTCACGGGAAAGGGAAATGAGAGATTTAGAAGATGATGCAGAGATATATAGAGCTATGAATGAAAGATATGCAAAAAAGTAACAATGATAAAGGAAACAGGCCATTAGCTGTTTGTTGGGTGAAAACGAGAAGCTGGTGCGACGGGTGGGGGAGGGATGGAGAGAGAGGGAATGCCGGGGTTACTTGAAGTTAGAAAGATTAATATTAATACCATTGGGCTGTAAGATGCCCAAGCAAAATATGAGATGCTGATCCTCCAATTTGCATTTAGCCACACTCTGACAATGGAGGAGACATAGATCTGGTCTTACTATATAGGAAGGATTTAATTGTGATAGAAGGAGTGCAGGAATAACCAAGTGAATCTTGGCATGGCTGGTTGTTCATGTGTGGAGAGATTAAGCACTCAGGGCGTGTACTCTCTTCAGTTTTGAAGAATTAGAAGTGATCTCGTTGAAATGTACAAAACATTGTCTGGGTTTGACTGGGTAGAGGTGGAGATAATGTCTCCAGGCTTTGATGTCCATAACCAGGGGCTTCATCTCAAAAATAGGGTTCAACTGTCCACGATAAAGATGAGAATAATATCTTCACCCAATTGATGGGGAGTTATCACTATCAAATAGACTCAATTTTCTGAGTAAATTAAAAACATAAGGTTGATAGAATTTTGGATATTAAAGGAATCAAGGGATAAAGGATTAATGCAGGACAACAGTACTCAGGAAAAATATCAGTAATGATTTCATTGAATGATGGAACAAGTATAAGGGATCATATGGGTTGCTCCTGATTCTGTTTCAGTGTTTTATGTTCTTATGGGCAGAAATTTGTGCATGATCTTGGAATGGACGGAATTTCCATCTGCTTCAAACATGGTCATTGGAGATCGAGCCAAAACATTCCAAGCTGAGACATTCCTAGATCTTGGCATCTTAGAAAATAAGTCCCACTTAGCAAATCACTTTTGTTATCCCTGTAATTAATTAGTAAATCGTATAACTTTTTACAACAGATTCAGGTTCAATGTATTTTTTTACTCTTTGCCATTTTTGTGACTGAATATAACACTTTTTAATCGAATGTTCTCTAGATTAGCTTGCGTTTGAGGACAATGCATCCAGCTGCCAAAGGAACATTGAAAGAACAGTTTCAATGTTTACCAGCACTGTTTTGCTTAAATCTCCCTATTCAATGTCAAAAATGTGTCTAAAGTAGATTAGGCACCAAGCCAATAATAGTAAAGGGGCTGTCCCACTGCGGCGACCTAATCCGCGAGTTCAGAAGAGTGTCTTCGACCTTCAAGATCGAGGACACTCGCCTGGAAAACCTCGAGCTGGATCGACCGTCAGTGATGAAACCACGAGCCGGATCGTCCAACCGCACACACACACACACAAAACATCGCAAAGGCGGAGTCAGGGAAAGCGGGAGAGCACTGTCTGAAATTCACACCCGCGATGAAGAGGAAGGTAAAAGACGGCTGCACAGTGTACGGTAAGTCCTTTAGAGAGCGTGGGGGGGGGGGGGGAGAGAAGGGGAGAGAAGGGGTGAGGAGGGGAGAGAAGGGGAGAGAAGGGGAGAGAAGGGGAGAGAAGGGGAGAGAAGGGGAGAGAAGGGGAGAGAAGGGGAGAGAAGGGGAGAGAAGGAGTGGAGAAACTTTTAAGAAGTCAGACAATGTTTAATAAAGTTTAGCGGGCATTTTACTTACCGGTTGGTTTTCCTTGGTACTGAAAACTCCAGGGAGCCAATTAAAATGCCCGGTCAGCGAAGGAGATTGCCTACGGCTGCCCTTGACTGCCTGTAACTACATAGTGACCCCACTCCACTGCACTACGAGTTAAAAAGAGCCATGTCAAACAATTTTTACTTGCGGAAAAATTTTCAACATGCTGAAATTTATTTCCGCGACCTAGCTGAGGCCGCGTGTATGTGGGAACTTCCCTCGAGCATGAAGGAGAGTTCCAGTGACCTCATAGGACCTCCTAGGACCACGTGTCGACATGCTGCGAGTTTGAATCGAGGGCAAACTCTTCTAAACTCGCAGATTAGGTCGCCGCAGCGAGACAGCCCCTTTATCATGATATTATTCTAACCCTGAATACTTGGATAGTGTCAGGACAGGCAGCCATCTATATCCTCTATATCATTACCTACAACGTCAAATTGGAGTGAAGGAATTTTAAGCTCCAATAATCACAGGAATATCACAAATTGGACCAGTTATTTAACTGCATCAGGAGTTATTAAAAATGTTAATCACATCAGAAAGCAGCTTTGTGTTGACAAAAGGTTACACATGATGGCTCGATTGTAATCATGTATTGTCTTTCCACTGACTGGTTAACATACAACAAAAGCTTTTCACTGTACCTCGGTACACATGACAATCAACTAAACTCAAACTCAAAATCTTAACATTTTATGTCTTCGGAGATGCTGTCAGACCAGATGAATGTCTCTAACATATCCTGTTTTTGCTTCCAATTTTCCAGCATCTGCTTTCTCACCTGCCGTCTACATGCACATATGCTTCTGATATGCAACGGCATTAGGAACAGAAGCGGGGATCTAAGCCAACTTTCCACCATAAAAACCACAGAGGCTAGCGCTACATCTCTGACTACATTGTACAGCTGATGCCAGCTCAATCTGTGTATTGAAGCTTCACCATTTGGAATAGTTTTACTGTCTATTGAATCCACTCACTAAGTTTTGGAATCGCAACCAAATAAAACTTCTAACCTTTGATGAGCTAACGTCAATGGAAAATGTCACATTATAATTATATTTACAAGAGAAGTTCGAAAACCTCAAAATGTGAAATATTTGTTTATTATTTCTGGACCATTAAATGAAAATACACAGATTAAACAACGTCACCATGAGCAAACGCTTCCTCATGTTGCAATCTGGCTGCAATATTTTTAATAAATTTGCAACTGTCATGATACAATGTGATCCTAAAAGTAGAGTAACAAGAGCCCTAAATAACTTCACAGCCAATTATTTAGTTGTGAACTACTGTGTTGCCGATAACCATGGAAATCAGCTGCAAGGAAGTTAATGATAATTTTACCTTTCTTTGGTGGGGTTATTGATCAGGCCGGAACATATGTAATAACAACAGCATAACTCTGATAATCCGCCACGTGACCATTAAGAGGTCCCAATGTCTCAGCATCTGCACAGGGGCCCTGTGTCCAGTGCTCTCCTTCCACTTGTTTAAAACCTGGATGTGTTTGCCACCCTCCCATGCAATTTGCTTGGTGCTGCCTGCAACACTGCCTTGAAACCTATTGATTTTGCGTAGCATCTGCTGTATGGGTGCATGAATAATATAAATGCAATAGTCTAAAATATTTGCTGGTCTTACACTGCCACACTTCCCAAGCTGGAATAACTTAGTTTTACAGTATGTTGATGACTTGTAGAACAGCAAAGTGTTTATGCCATGTCATGTGGTAGTGGTTTATTATTTCACATGTACCGAGAGACAAGGAAAAGCTTTCTTTGTGTGCCATCCAGTCACATCTTTTACTGGTAATTTTCACTTTGCACTATATTTGTCCATGGCTTGATTGTACTCCTGTACTAGTACATCAGGTAGTGCAAAGAAAAAAAATAAGAGTGTGCAGAATGTTACAGTGTTAAAAAGGTCACAATGATGTAAGCTGGGAGTTACACAAAAATCTGGAGAAACTCAGCGGGTGCAGCAGCATCTAAGGAGCGAAGGAGATAGGCGACGTTTCGGGTCGAGACCCTTCTGTAAGCTGGGAGATTGGGACTACACTTCTAGCTTATGAGAGGTCCATTTAGACATAGAGTCATAGGGTGATACAGTGTGGAAACAGGTCCCTTTGGCCAACTTGCCCACACCGGCCAACATGTCCCAGCTACACTAGTCCCGCCTGCCCGTGTTTGGCCCATATCTCCCCTGTCCATGTACCTGTCTAACTTTTCTTTTAATGTTGGGATAGTCCCTGCCTCAACCACCTCCTCTGGCAGCTTGTTCCATACACCCACCACCCTTTGTGTGAAAAAGTTACCCCTCCAATTCCTATTAAATCTTTTCCCCTTCACCTTAAACCTGTCTTCTAGTCCTCGATTCGCCTACTCTGGGCAAGAGACTCTGTGCATCTAGCCGATCTATTCCTCTCTTGATTTTATACACCTCAATAAGATCACCCCTCATCCTCCTGCACTCCAACCCTCTTCCTCTTGTGCTCCATTGTAGCCATTTGACAACAATGGGGAAGAAGCTGTTCCTGAATCTGTTTTATTTTTGGTGTCTTCTGCCTGATAAGACAGGGAATGAAGAGGGAATAAATGGTCCTTGATTATGTTGGTTGCTTTCCCAAAGCTACATGGGGAGATGAGATGTGTTGACTCCTAGGTATATCAGTTTAGAGGTGAGTTTCGTTGGGGTTATGGTGTTGAAGGCAGAGCAATAGTCACTGTATCTCAGTACACATAACAGTCTGACATAGGTGACTTTATTGGATATCCCAATGATCCAGCAAGGAGTGTAGGGCCAGGGCGATGGCATCTGCCATGGTCCTTGGTGATGGTTGGCAAACTGCAGTGATCAAGGCGGTCTGGGAGGCTTGAGATAAAGTGTAGCATGACCAATCTCTCAAAGCACTTCACGATGGTGAATGGAGGTGCCTTAGTAATGAATCATTGCAATTAGTTATGGTGGTAAAAAGGTACTACAACTTGCACGGGATGCCTCAAACCTTGGAGTTTAGGTGCTTATCACTCATGCATGTGTCACCAAATACAGATGCGTCTTGCATGCTGTTGCAGGGTAAAATCTGTGTAGTCAATTCTCTTTGAGATCAACTGGTCCCAGAAGTTTCTTGTGGCATGGTCTTTACAACTGTGACAGATCATAAAGCTTTGTTTATTATCGTGTGGCTCGACGGGCTAAATGGCCTCCTCCTGCACCTATTTTCTATTAAGAAAGTTAGCCATTCTTAACATGGCAACTCCCAGGATACAAAAATGGGCTGTAATGCTTTCCTAGTATACAAAATATTGACCCTCAAACAAACAATGCAATAGGTGCCATCTCTGGGGTTCCATTGGAGCAAACAAAGGGAGATCTTGGACAATGTATTTCACAGTTCAGGCTGTTTATTCTTGACAGATAGGAAAGAGCCTTAGTTTAGCACTCATTTATTGAGTCAAAGGCCTGTAGTAACAATAACTCCACAACCTTGAGCATGTTATTGGTCATCCAAGTGGCCACTTCACAATAAAATGTAGAAGAAAACATTAAACATAACAGAGATGTCATGGCTGAATTTATGATGTGATAGTCAGAGTTAACAAGCAATTACATATAAGGAAAAATAGACACAAAGTAACCCAGTGGCCCAGGCAGCATCTCTCAAGAACATAGATAGGTGACATTTTGAGTCGGGATCCTTCTTCAGACTGACGTCTCGGGTGGGAATCCTTCATCAGATGTATATATTAAGCTGTGGCACAACGGTTGAGTTGCTACCTTACAGTACTAGAGACACAGGTTCGATCCTGACTACGGGTGCTTGTCTACGGAGCTTGTACGTTCTCCCCGTGACCTGCGTGGGTTTTCTCCAGGAAGCTCCTGTTTCCTCCCTCATTCCAAAGACGTACAGGTTTGGTAATTGGGTTGGTATAAATGTAAATTGTTCCCAGTGCGTGTAGGATAGCGTTAGTGTGCGGAGATCGTTGGTCGGCACGGGTTCGGTGGGCCTGTTTCAGCACTGTATCTCTAAACTAAACTGAATTATATATTTCAGAATTGCATATATGATAAAGGAACAACCAATTAAACCCCCAAATAATTTTTCTCTTTTTTAATATTGTGAAAAATGGCTCTGTAAAAGAAAAGGTAGAATTTACCCAACAAAACTTTGGTCGATTTATAGTTTTTGACTAAACCATAAAACAAAAGGGTCTCCAGATGTATTATGAGGCACCAGTCCAACATTAAATCAATTTCATTACATTGCAGCCCAGTAGCTGCCGTCTGGGTGATAGCCAGTCAAAATCATGTTTACATTGCTTGTTTCATGCTTGGCTGTATCTCTACATATTATTTAAGTGATACTGCTCTTTGTGACCTGGTCTTCCAAGTGCAAATAGACATTAGATTGGGAAACTTTAAATTGGGATATGATCAGTTTTAAAGAAATCTCACAATTTTCATGCTGAGGCAATGTCAGATCAAACTCCATTCCCTGACTTTGACTGAAAGTCCAGCCACTTCCACATATGACGGCAAGTATGTTGACCTGTTAAGGATATTATGTGCCTTGTGAAGAGGGGAATGTAAAAGATTCTGTGAAAGAACAGGGGAGATGTGTGGGCCAATATTCATCCATCAATCAGAATGGCCCCATAGCAGAAGCGTCCACGTCGCGGGGCTGGAAACTGGAAGTATCCTAAGCTAATTCTGCTACCACCATCATCTATTGCGACAAGTGATGGCTTCCACTGATTGTAGCCGGAAGCTTGCGTTCTTTTCAGGATGGACAATGACAGCAAGGTCAACATTTGTAAAAAGATGGACATGAAAAGAAGATCAACCAGAATTATTAAAACAGAATGCCTTTTAATTTATCACATTGCATTTGGAAGATCTCACTTTGCAACATTGAACACATATCTTAGACTAAAAACTGCTTTGGTGTAACTCAGATCATAGAATCGTGAGTATACACAATAGAATAAAAATTAACGTCTGCTTAAAATATGCCCTAATGGTACTAGGCATAAAAAGTTTATTCTGGTGGCCTAATAAACATAAGTGATGTCTTGCACATTTACATATGCTGCTCTGCTTCCCTCCTTTTTTAAAATAGTAAAACATGTTTAACAACGTCCACAATCTCAGATGTGTAATTGATTTACTGATTTTTTCAATTCCCTTCCACCCGTTCAACTGTACTGGTATTGATGTTTGGTGTAGTATTCGTTTCTGGTCCCATTGAAAATATTACCATGAATTTCTTCAATTAAATTCTGTATCAACCTTTCATCAACAATTATAGGATAACCTCAGATGAATATTAAAATTCAGAACCATTCTTATTATATTCTTAGGCATCTCGGACTGAGAAAAGAAAGATTCTAATCGATATTTTCTGAATCTCTCAAGCATTCTTATGAGATAAACCTTGATAACCTATTTTCTAATTTCCGAGCTACAAATCTGAATCAAAAATAGAAAATGTTGGAAAAACTCTGGATCTGCAAATGTGGAACGAGAAGCAATCAATGTTTTAAGGGCACGTCCCACCTTTAGAGGTGACTGCCGGCACCTGTCATAGGTCGCTGAAATTTTCAACATGTTGAAAATTCAGCGGCGACCAGAAAGACGCTACGACTCTTTGGAGACCTCTCTCGACCATAGCAGACCTCTCACGACCATACAGGCAGTATGGTCGTGAGAGGTCTCCTATGGTCGCGAGAGGTCTCCTATGGTCGCGAGAGGTCTCCAAAGAGTCGTAGCATCTTTCTGGTCGCTGCTGAATTTTCACCATGTTGAAAATTCAGTCGTCTGTAAAGGTCGCTTAAGTGGGACAGGCCCTTTAGGTCTGCAGCCTTTTTGCAAGAAATGGGAAAGAGCAAACAAATAAAGGTTAAAAGTTGGACATGCATAATGAATGATAGGGTCCTAGGAGGAATCAAGGAACATGAGGGCTGTAGATATGCAAGTTCAAGATCCCTAAATGTGGCAATAAAATAGACAATGTGGTGAGGAAGGCAGATGGGATACTACCCTCTTTAACTTTAACAGGAAGCAAAGGGTAGGAGTAAACGGGTCCTTTTCAGAATGGCAGGCTGTGAGTAGTGGGGTACTGCAAGGCTCAGTGCTGGGACTCCAGCTATTTACAATATACATGAATGATTTGGATGAGGGAATTGAATGCAACATCTCCAAATTTGCAGATGACACCAAGCTGGGGGGTATAGTTAGGTGTGCTAGGAGGCTGCAGGGTGATTTGGATAGGCTGAGTGAATGGGCAGATGCATGGCAGATGCAGTATAATGTGGATAAATGTGAGGTTATCCACTTTGGTGGCAAAAACATGAGGGTAGGCTATTATCTGAACGGTGGCAGATTAGGAAAAGGGGAGATGCAACGGGACCTGGCTGTTATGGTACACCAGTCATTGAAAGTAGGCAAGCAGGTGCAGCAGGCAGTGAAGAAAGCAAATGGTATGTTAGCATTCATGGCAAAAGGATTTGAGTATAGGAGCAGGGAAGTTCTACTGCAGCTGTACAGGGTTTTGGTGAGACCACACCTGGAGTATTGCGTACAATTTTGGTCTCCAAATCTGAGGAAAGACATTCTTGCCATAGAGGGGGTTCAGAGAAGGTTCACCAGACTGATTCCTGGGATGTCAGGACTTTCATATGAAGACAGACTGGATAGACTCGGCTTGTACTCACTGGAATTTAGAAGAACAAAATTCTTAAGGGGTTGGACAATGCAGGAAGATTGTTCCCGATGTTGGGGGAGTCCAGAACAAGGGGTCACAGTCTATGGATAAGGGGGAATTCCTTTAAGACCGAGATGAGGAAAACATTCTTTACACAGAGAGTGGTGAGTCTCTGGAATTCTCTGCCACAGAAGGTCGTTGAGGCCAGTTCATTGGCTATATTCAAGAGGGAGTTGGATGTGGCTCTTGTGGCTAAAGGGATCGGGGGTATGGAGAGAAGGCAGGTACGGGATACTGAGTTGGATGATCAGCCATGATCATATTGAATGACGGTGCAGGTTCGAAGGGGCGAATGGCCTACTCCTGCACCTATTTTTCTATGTTTCTATGTTTCTTGGGCAAAGAGTATATGAACAACTTTATAAAACATTATGTAGGCAACAGGTGGAATACCGTGTGCAGCTCTGGTCACCACACCATAGGAAAGGACATGTTTGCACTTGAGAGGCTGGAGAGAAGATTCATCAGAATTGTGCCAGGCATAAAATGTTCAGTTATGATAAGATATGAGATAGACTGTGTTTGTTTTCCTTGGAGTAGAAAAATCTGAGGGAGAATTTACGAGGAGCAGAGACAGGCTAGATAGTAAGAAGTGCTGTACACACTCTATACTCATGACTGTGTAGCCGAACATGGTGCGAATTCCATCATCAAGTTCGCTGAGGAAACCACTGTTGTGGGACGTATCACTGATGGGGACGAGTCAGAGTATAGAAGTGAGATCGGCTGATTGACCAAATGGTGCCAGCACAATAACCTGGCTCTCAACACCAGCAAAACCAAGGAACTGATTGTGGGCTTCAGAAGGGGTAGGATGGGGACCCACAGTCCAGTTTACATCAACGGGTCGATGGTGGAAAGGGTCAAGAACTTCAAAGATCTCTCCTGGTCCCAGAAAACTGATGCAATCATAAAGAAAGCACATCAGCGCCTCTACTTCTTGAGAAGATTACGGAGAGTTGGTATGTCAAAGAGAACTCTCTCGAACTTCTACAGGTGCATGGTAGAGAGCATGCTGATCGGTTGCATCGTGGCTTGGTATGGCAACCTGAGCGTCCACGAGCAGAAAAGGCTGCAAAAAGTTGTAAACACTACCCAGTCCATAATCGGCTCTGACCTCCCTTCCATCGAGGGGATCTTTCGCAGTCACTACCTCAAAATGGCTGCCAGCATCATCAAGGACCCACACCATCCTGACCACACACTCATCTCTCCACTACCATCAGGTAGAAGGTACAGGAGCCTGAAATCTGCAACATCCAGGCTCAAGAACAGCTACTTCCCCACAGCCTATTAAACACAACTTCACACAAACTCTGAACTATAACAGCCTATTGCACTTTATGTGTTTATTGATGTGTATATATATATATATATATATATATATATATATATATATATATATATATATATATATATATATATATATATATATATATATATATATATATATATATATATATATATATATATATATATATATATATATTTGGACACACTGATCTGATCTGTATTTATCACTACAATATTCTGTTGTGCAGCAGCAAGCAAGAATTTCATTGTCCTATTTGGGACACATAAACTCTCTTGAATCTTGAATCTTGAATCTTGAAGAAGTATTCCCAATAGCAGTGATGTCTGAACTTGGAGGCCATACCTTTAAGGATGCCAAGAGGGGGTCTGTGAAATAATTTCTTTACCCAGACAGTGGTTGGGATCTGGAACACACTGTGGGATGGTGTGGTTGGGACAGAGACTCTCTCTATATTTAAGAAGTATCTAGCCAAGGTACAGAAGGCTATAGATAAATTGCTGGTACATGGAATTAATATAAATGTTTGTGTGATGGTCAGCATGGATGATGTGGGCTGAAGGATCCATGTTTGTGCTGTATGACTCACTTGAAGAGGGGGAACAGAGAGGGAAGAAAAAGGAAGGGTGGGCCAGGGGTGATGAGAAGGAAGAGAGGAAGAAGAAAATTGTAGTGTGAAAGTGGGTAGTAATAGGAATCTGAGGGGTAGCTTTTTCACAGAAAGGGTAGTGGGTGTATGGACCAAGCTGCCGGAGGAGATGGTTGAGGCAGGGGCGATCCAACACTTAAGATATAGGTAAACAAGTACATGGATAGGACAGGTCTGGAGGGATATGGACCAAATGTGGGCCGGTGGGACTAGTGTAGCTGGGCCAAGTTGGGCTGAAGGACCTGCTTCAACACTGTATGACTCTACGACTCTATGAGGGCTGGAGGAGAGAGGGGAGTTGGTGGAGATGTAAGAGGGGAGTTGGTGGAGATGTAATTGGAGGATGGATAGAGGGATGAATATAGAAGAAGGGTCAGAAGTTGCAGCAGTAGCAACAAAAGCAACCAACATAGGGATCTGATCTGTTCACTGTTTTATGATTGATCTTAACCCTTTGGATCTTTCCTCTGACTGTCAATCTTCCTCATTTCAACCTCATCATTATTGACCCACCCTCCTCCTAAGCCCCAACCCTCTCACCCTCTACATCCCATGCACCTTCTCTGACATTTGCATTTTTTCCCTTCTTAGCTTAGTAATGCCTGGCTGTGGCCTATTGCCAAATGCTAACATTTTTCCAGATTGAGCTGTGGAAAGCTCTATTGTTTAAAATAAAGATCCATCAGCATCAATTTTAGAATTAAAGCCTAACGCCAATGGAGCAAAAAACATTTAAAGTCAGATTTGTAGCTCAATGTTACACAAGTGTGCTTGATTTAACAGCCCACCTGTGCTCGGTGCTTGGGGCATGCACTAAGCTGTAAAGAGTAAAGAGAGTGTTCAATGCTTCCTGTGTAGATTATTGATCAGCACTGACGACTGGAAAATATGAATCTTTCTTCTTTATAGGATTACATAAAATAAAGTATGGAAACTATGGGTACAAATGTTGATGGAAATTCCAAATGGAAAAGTTAACCAAATCTACGGCAGAGTTCCCAATATTTACGTTGTGTAGGAGAAAAATAAAAAGGCCACATAGAGTTGGCATTCGAAGTAACAGCTGATTTATTTAAACTGGTGCACACCAGGAGAGCAACTGATCTGAACGGATCTGCAGATTGTGACTTTGGTACTGTTTTTATATTCTCTGATGACAAGATTACACAGAAACTTGACCAACAGTAAAATGAGGTCATATGAAGCGATACGATAAGATACGATGCAATAGAACTTTATTTATCCCAAGAGGGAAATTGATCTGCCAGTGGTCATGAACCGCAAGATACATGAAACATGAAATTGTAGGAGAAAAATAGAAAGGCCACGTGGAGTTGGCATTCGAAGTAACAGCCGATTTATTTAAACTGGTGCACACCAGGAGAGCAGCTGATCTGAGCTGATCTGCCGATTGGGACTTTGGTAAGGTTTTTATATTCTCTGATGACAAGATTACACAGAAACTTGACCAACAGTAAAATGAGGTCATATGAAGCGATGCGATAAGATATGATGCGATAGAACTTTATTTATCCCAGGAAATTGATCTGCCAGCGGTCATGAAACGCAAGATAGATGAAACATGAAATTAAAGTGATGAGTGGAAAGGATTGGGTATGTGCAAAGATTTGGGGATGTAGGGGAGTCAGTCTACCCCACGACTAAAAGCATTTGTATTGTGGAGTGTTAGAGAAGGTGGAAAAAGCATAATTAATAATTAATATTTGGAAGTGGGTGGTTGGTTGATAGCTTTAATAAATAATTTTCTTCTGGTTGAGTTTTACCTTGGAGATGAAGTTAGTTGGAGCTTTCGGTTGGGGTATCTAGACAAAGGACATTTTAATAATACACTGTAAGAAATTAGCTATCTTCTCGCAACGCAGTAATAGTTAACGTTGTAGACTAATGTTGTTGTTTACAAACACTTTGTCAATACATTCAAGCAACCTGGGACTGAATTAGATAGTCCTTGAAATGAGACCAGGGCAAGTAATGAACCTGTCCTTAATGATTCTGGATAGACACAAAATGCTGGAGTAACTCAGTGGGACCGGCAGCTTCTCTGGAGAGAAGGAATGGGTGACGTTTTGGGTCGAGACCCTTCTTCAGACTGAAAGGCAAGGGAGGGGGCATGAGAGATATAGATGATGATGTAGAGAGATATAGAACTGACCCGAAATGTCACCCATTCCTTCTCTCTAGAGATGCTGCCTGTCCCACTGAGTTACTCCAGCAATAAGTGTCTATCTTCGGTTTAAACCAGCATCTGCAATTCCTTCCTACACCTAATGATTCTAGACCAGGCATTTTAGCAAATGCTTATCTACATAATCACAGCAACCCAACAATTATTTGCATGTCTCAAAAGGAATGAATAAGTGAGTGGATAAGTGGCATCTTAAAACTGGTCGACATCAATTAAAACCAGCCAGGACAGACAGAAAAGGAAAGATGCAAAGTGTGCTGGATGGCTGATCTGGAAGAAACATAGAACATAGAAACATAGAAAAATAGGTGCAGGAGTAGGCCATCCGGCCCTTCGAGCCTGCACCGCCATTCAATGTGATCATGGCTGATCATCCAACTCAGTATCCCGTACCTGTCTTCTCTCCATACCCCCTGATCCCTTTAGCCACAAGTGCCACATCTAGTGCCCTCTTAAATATAGCCAATGAACTGGCCTCAACTACCTACTGTGGCAGAGAATTCCAGAGACTCACCACTCTCTGTGTAAAGAATGTTTTCCTCATCTCGGTCCTAAAGGAATTCCCCCTTATCCTTAGACTGTGACCCCTTGTTCTGGACTCCCCCAACATCGGGAACAATCTTCCAGCATCTAGCTTGTCCAACCCCTTAAGAATTTTGTAAGTTTCTATAAGATCCCCCCTCAATCTTCTAAATTCCAGCGAGTACAAGCCGAGTCTATCCAATCTTTCCTCATATGAAAGTCCTGACATCCCAGGAATCAGTCTGGTGAATCTTCTCTGTACCCCCTCTATGGCAAGGATGTCTTTCCTCAGATTTGGAGACCAAAACTGTACGCAATACTCCAGGTGTGGCCTCACCAAAACCCTGTACAACTGCAGTAGAACCTCCCTGCCCCTATACTCAAATTCTTTCACTATGAATGCTAACATACCATTTGCTTTCTTCACTGCCTGCTGCACCTGCATGCCTACTTTCAATGACTGGTGTACCATGACACCCAGGTCTCATTGCATCTCCCCTTTTCCTAATCTGCCACCATTCAGATAATAGTCTACCCTCATGTTTTTGCCACCAAAGTGGATAACCTCACATTTATCCACATTATACTGCATCTGCCATGCATCTGCCCATTCACTCAGCCTATCCAAATCACCCTGCAGCCTCCAAGTATCCTCCTCACACCTAACTATACCCCCCAGCTTGGTGTCATCTGCAAATTTGGAGATGTTGCATTGAATTCCCTCGTCCAAATCATTAATATGTATTGTAAATAGCTGGGGTCCCAGCACTGAGCCTTGCGGTACCCCACATTCAAGACATTCAAAGACATTCAAAAATAACACAATAGCAGATGAAGGTGGCATACAAAGTGGCAGGGGAGCAAAATCTACCCACAGTGAGACAGATTTGCTTATATGTCCAACACCCCCAAGAAAGATAAACTTTTGGCCAATACAGGAAATCTATTCGCAATATGATGAGCAGTGCAGAGGCTATCAAAAGCAATGTTGTCTCATGAATTATTCTCCTTTCCATATTCCCTCCACCCACATCTCTTCTGATCTAAAACAGACATTACTGGGAATCCTTAGTAGCCTCTGTGGAGAGAGGGGACCGTTTTCATAAAATACAGAGAGACAAGAAACAGCAGATCCCAGAATCTGGAGGAAAAAAACAACTGCCGGGGGAACTCAACAGGTCAAGCAGTATCTGTGCGGGTGGGGAAGGAATTGTCATTGTTTTGGTTTGAGATCCTACATCAGTGCAGAGTTGCCAAACAGAGGAGAGGAAGAGGGGGGAGACAGGGGCCGGTAGGGGGCAGTGAGCTGAGATGTAATGGATGACTGTCAGAAGGAGCCAGGTAGGGTGGGGGGTGGGGATGGTTGGGAGACAGAGACAGGTAGGTTCTAGGTGGAAGCAGACAGGGCAAAAATGGCCAAATGGAGCCAGGTAGGGATAGAGTGGGGGGGGGGGGGGGGAGGGGGAATGGAGTGGTTGGGGGTGAAGGAAGGTGTTAATTCAGATTCAGATTCAGATTCAGATTCAATTTCAGGAGACCTGTAGCGCCTCCCGGATGGTAGGAGGGTAAACAGTCCGTGGTTGGGGTGAGAGAGGTCCTTGGCGATGCTGAGCGCCCTCCGCAGACAACGCTTGCTTTGGACAGACTCAATGGAGGGGAGCGAGGAACCGGTGATGTGTTGGGCAATTTTCACCACCCTGTGCAATGCCTTCCGGTCGGAGACAGAGCAGTTGCCATACCAAACTGTGATGCAGTTGGTAAGGATGCTCTCGATGGTGCAGCGGTAGAAGTTCACCAGGATCTGAGGAGACAGATGGACCTTCTTCAGTCTCCTCAGGAAGAAGAGACGCTGGTGAGCCTTCTTGATCAGAGTTGAGGTATTCTGGGTCCAAGAGAGGTCGTCGGAGAGGTTGACTCCCAGGAACCTGAAGCTAGAAACACGTTCCACCTCCGTACCGTTAATGTGGATGGGGGTGTGCGTGTTGCCCCTGGACTTCCTGAAGTCTACAATGAGCTCCTTGGTCTTCTTGTAGTTAAGGGCCAGGTTGTTGTCAGCGCACCATGCTGCTAAGTGCTGGACCTCCTCCCTGTAGGCCGACTCATCGTTGTTGCTGATGAAGCCAATCACCGTTGTATCATCTGCATACTTGATGATGGTGTTAGTACCATGTACAGGTGTGCAGTCATAGATGAAGAGGGAGTAGAGGAGGGGGCTCAGCACACAGCCCTGTGGAACGCCGGTGTTCAGGGTGAGGGTTGAAGAGGTGTGCTTGTCTAACCTAACAGACTGGGGTCTGTTGGTTAGAAAGTCCAGTATCCAGTTGCAGAGGGAAGGAGCGATGCACAGATTACCGAGTTTGGCGATCAATTTTGATGGTATAATGGTGTTGAATGCTGAGCTGTAATCGATGAACAGCATTCTTACGTAAGTGTCTCTGTTGTTAATGGAGATCTCTGCCTTAAAAATATCAATTGACTTGGCCTCCACAGGGGAGGAAGACAAAAATCGGTGATGTGGATCTGGATGAGGGGAAAGGGAGCACAGGGAGGACTGGATGTGGATCATGACAAGAGAGAGAGGGGGGAACACAATTTACATGTTTTTTTGATTTTAAAAAACTATCTTTCAGGTTTGCAGCACCTGCAATTCTCTTTTGATAGCTGCTAACGTGCACTTCTTAGTTCCTCTCTCCCCCACAGCAATCTTGTCCTTGTCCCTTTTTCCATTTCAGGTCATAGGAACTGCAATGTGGTCAAGTGATAACTGAAAGGTAAGAGATCACTGATGGTAGCACATCATCGAATCTCAAAGTCACACTTTCAGCCTCCATCCTCAGATGCTGCTTGCTTTGAGATGGGATCTGCATGTGGTGCGTCAGTGGGCAAAGCAGCTGCAGGTGGCAGTTCCCTGGAGGCAGAGACTACTGCAGATAACATGGACGAGCATTTTGATGGGACGACCTACATTAGATGTTTGTTGGGGACACACTGTGAAGTAGCCGGTGCATTTTCAGACAAGGTTCTGGCAGGAATTTGATTTTTCCAGATTTTAAGGGCATTCATAAGCTTACCCTTAATGTTATGGGACAAATAGAGTCAGGGAGTCACTGGACCATATAGCATGGAAATCACCCTTTGGCCCACCAAGTATACATTGATCCTCAAGCACCTATTTACAGTAATCATAAGTTCATGTTCATAAGTTATATGAGCAGAATTAGGCCATTCGGCCCATCAATTCTACTCTGCCATTCAATCATGACTGATCTATCTCTCCCTCCTAAACCCCATTCCCCTGCCTTCTTCCCAGAATCCCTCACAATCTTACTAATCAAGAATTCTACACATATCCTATTTTATTCTTTCCATATTTCAATCAATTCCCACCAGATTCTGCTCCTTACCTATGCAACAGGGTCAAATTAGAATGGTCTACTGACCTTTACATGTTTGTGATGCGGGATGAAACTGAAGCATATGGAGTAAACCATAATGGTCAAATGAAGAACACGCAAACTCCACACAGATAGCACTAGTGGTTGGGATTGAACCATTTTAACCGAACTGTGAGGTCACTATCTGTGCCACTGCAAAGTTGGCTTTAATTTATCATGTTTTTATAAATCATCATTACCTTGGATCTGTGGTTAGTGAGGGGGAGGAGGTCTGGTGAGCAGTCTGGTGGTAAAATAAATCTTCAAACTACCTATTTTTCATTAAGCGGCTCCCCTTCTCTCCGCCTCCTCTTCTTTCTTCGCGCTGTCGCAAATTATAGAGAAAGTGGAATTATGATGGCAATCTTGGGAAAACCATTGGATATCGCATTGAATCTCGTGCTCGCTCTCCCAATTGTTGCAAGGCTTCTCCCTAGTAATCCAGGTAGTAGCGCTGTAGGTCTGATGCCCCAGTCTTCTTTTCTATCATAGAAACATAGAAACATAGAAACATAGAAAATAGGTGCGGGAGGAGGCCATTCGGCCCTTCGAGCCAGCATCGCATTTCATTGTGATCATGGCTGATCGTCCGCTATCAGTAACCCGTGCCTGCCTTCTCCCCATATCCCTTGACTTCTAGTCCCTAGAGCTCTATCCAACTCTCTCTTAAATCCATCCAGTGATTTGGCCTCCACTGCCGTCTGTGGCAGGGAATTCCATAAATTCACAACTATCTGGGTAAAAAAGTTTTTTCTCAGTCTTAAATGACCTCCCCTTTATTCTAAGACTGTGGCCCCTGGACTCACCCAACATTGGGAACATTTTTCCTGCATCTAGCCTGTCCAGTCCTTTTATAATTGTATATGTTTCTATAAGATCCCCCCTCATCCTTCTAAACTCCAGTGAATACAAGCCTAGTCTTTTCAATCTTTCCTCATATGACAGTCCCGCCATCCCAGGGATCAATTCCGTGAACCTACGCTGCACTGCCACAATCACAAGGATGTCATTCCTCAAATTAGGAGACAAAAACTGTACACAATACGCCAGATGTGGTCTCACCAGAGCCCTATACAACTGCAGAAGAACCTCTTTACTCCTGTACTGAAATCCTCTTGTTATGAAGGCCAACATTCCATTAGCTTTCTTCACTGCCTGCTGTACCTGCACGCCAACTTTCAGTGACTGGTGTACAAAGACACCCAGGTCTTGCTGCACCTCCCCCTTACCTAACCTAATCACATTGAGATAATAATCTGCCACCTTGTTTTTGCCACCAAAGTGGATAACCTCACATTTATCTATATTATACTGCATCTGCCACGCATCTGCCCACTCACTCAACCTGTCCAGGTCCCCCTGCAACCTCCTAACATCCTCTTCACAGTTCACACTGCCACCCTACTTTGTGTTATCCGCAAACTTGCTAATGTTGCTCCTAATTCCCTCTTACAAATCATTAATATATATGGTAAACAGTTGCGGCCCAAACACCGAGCCTTACAGCACTCCACTCGCCACAGCCTGTCATTCTGAAAAGGACCAGTTCACTCCTAATCTTTGCTTCCGGACTGCCAACCAATTTTCTATCCATGTCAACACCCTACCCCAATACCATGTGCTCTAATTGTAGTCACCAGTCTCCCGTGCGGGACCTTATCAAAGGCTTTCTGAAAGTCTAGATACACTACATCCGCTGGCTCCCCTTCATCCATTTTACTTCTCACATCCTCAGAAAATTCCAGAAGATTAGTCAAGCATGATTTCCCTTTCATAAATCCATTCTGACTTGGACTAATCCTTTTACTGCTATCCAAATGCTCCATTATTACCTCTTTAATAATTGACTCCAGCATCTTTCCCACCACCGAAGTCAGGCTAACTGGTCTGTAAATCCCCATCTTCTCTCTCACTCCTTTCTTGAAAAGTGGGATAACATTAGCTATTCTCTAATCCACAGGAACTGATCCTGAATCTATTGAACATTGGAAAATGATCATCAATGCGTTCACTATTTCTAGAGCCACCTCCCTGAAGACACAGGGATGCAGACCATAAGGCCCAGGGGATTTATCATCCTTCAGTCCCATTAGCCTAGCCAATGCTATTTCTCGCCTAATGAAAATTTATTTCAGTTCCTCTACCCCCTTAGACCTTCTGTCCTCCAGTACATCTGGGAGATTTTTTGTGTCCTCCTTAGAGAATATAGATCCGAAGTACCTATTCAACTCTTCTGCCATTTCCTTGTTCCCCATAATAATTTCACCCGTGTCTGCCTTCAAGGGACCCACATTTGACTTTGCTACTCTTTCCCCCTTAACATATCTAAAGAAGCTTTTACTATCCTTCTTTATATTCCTGGCCAGCTTCCCCTCGTACTTCATCTTTTCAGCCCGTATTGCCCGTTTTGTTTCCTTCTGTTGTCCTATGAAAGTTTCCCAATCCTCTGGCTTCTGGCTACTCTTTGCTGTGTTATACATCTTTTCCTTTAGTTTTATTTTATCCCTAACTTCTATTGTCAGCCACGGTTGCCTCCTACTCCCCTTAGAATCTTTCTTCCTTTTTGGAATGAAAGATCCTGCGTCTTCCAGATTATGTCCAGAAATTCCTGCCATTGCTGTTCCACTGTCATTCCTGCTAGGATCCCTTTCTAGTCTACTTTGGCCAGCTCCCCTCTCATGCCTTCATAGACCCCTTTGTTCAACTGCATCACTGCCACTTCCGATTTAACATTTTCCTTCTCAAATTGCAGATTAAAACTAATCATATTGAGAATAAATGAATGAATGAATGAATTAATTAATTAATACTTTATTGTCACTTGTGACAAGCCACAGTGATATTCTTTGATTTGCACACCCAAGGTCTGCAAAGAATCATCCCAAAAGGATGCCGACAATGCTACAGAGTATCCCGCGCCAGGTCCTCCTTTCTTCACCCCCCCTCACAGCAGTACCCCCATGCCAGGTTCTTTGTTCCCCCCCCCCCCCCCCCCCCCACCTTCACAGCGGTTCCCCCACGCCAGTCCTCCTTAAAATTTGCTGCTGATCTTTTAGATAACTCATCTGAATCCAAGTGTTTGTGTTTATGCTATTTTGGCACTCAACTTGAACATGGATTTGAGCCACAATAGAGGAGTTGGGCCTTGTATGTTACAAAACTACGAACTAGGAGCGTGCGTATGTGATCAATTCTAAGGGTCATGAAAAAACGCCTTGTATCTTACATGCAGGTACAGAAAGAGAAAGATTGTTTACCCCCAAATAAGCCTTCAGCAAACAACGAGCAAAAGGTGTTGGACCATCCAAGCTCTTGGTTTCAATAATTAGGTAGATTGCACCCTTCTCTTCCCAACAAGCTCCATCATCATTTTTAGTGACCCTGCTATGCAAAAAGATTGGCGGTACCACAGATGAAAGCTTGTGCAGTTTAAGTGTCAGCTTTAGGTGTTATCCACTCCATCCTTCTGTTGAAGGAAATTGTGCTCTGCAATAAACAGTGTCGTTTAATTGGTGTGTAGGTGAAGCAATGTGTGGGCAGAAGGAATAATTCATAAGGTAGTAGTAGGTACATAATCTAAAAATGAGATCAATCTGTTAGACTATATGTCACAGTGGCATCATTAGCATTCTTAAACACCGTGCCCTCATCCTCTGCACATTGCTCTCAGCATTGATGGAATCTGCTATTTCCAGAGAATATATTAATCTGAAAGATATCTCCTTGCATCTCTCTGGATATTAATGATTCTCCAACATGCTAAGCAATGCGATTCTTTTAAAATTGCCGCAGAACTTCAAGATAACTCATCTGAATCCAAAATGTTAAGTTTGTGTTTATGCTATTTTGGCACCATTCAACGAACATGGATTTGGCCCATACTCGAGGAATTGAACCTTGAATGTTACAAAAGTACTTAACGAGGAGTGTTTTCACAAACATCTCACCAAAAAGTTGAAATATCTAACCAGAATGTTTGAACGTATGGCCAATAGACAATAGACAATAGGTACAGGAGTAGGCCATTTGGCCCTTCGAGCCAGCACCGCCATTCAATGTGATCATGGCTGATCATCCCCAATCAGTACCCCGTTCCTGCCTTCTCCCCATATCCCCTAATTCCGCTATTTTTAAGAGCCCTATCTAGCTCTCTCTTGAAAGCATCCAGAGAACCTGCCTCCACCGCCCTCTGAGGCAGAGAATAGTAAGATTGAATGAGAACTTACCAGTCCGAAGGTTGATCTTTATTTCATGAGGAGTTGCGGTGAGGGATTTCGTGAAGAGCCCGCCGGCACGCATGCGCGACATTCTTCAAAGTAGCGGTGTGGAATCACAGAAACCAACAACAGAAATGACTTGGCATAGTAAGATTGAAGAGACTCTAATTACCAGTTGATTATGATCGAGGGTTGGGAGCGGAGGGCACGAAATCCCTCACCGCAACTCCTCATGAAATAAAGATCAACCTTCGGACTGGTAAGTTCTCGTTCAATCTTACTATTCTCTGCCTCAGAGGGCGGTGTTAATAACAAAGCAAAAAACCCCTCATTCGGGGACATCCCCACGTTCTTGACCTGCATTCAGCACGGCTCCGCGAACTGTAGGGGAGCAGCAACAGGCTTGTTGTAGAATCGCTGAAACACAGCTTCATGCGCCCATCCTGCTGTAGCGAGAATATGGTCCATGGGCACCTCCATGACCCTCGCCGCCGACGTTGATGCAGCCCTGGTGGAATGGGATTTGAACACATTAGTGTCGATACCTGACTTACCCAAGACGATCCGGAGCCACCTGGATATCGTCTGGACTGTCACTCGATGGTGAGGTCTCTTGTGAGTGACAAGCAGGTATTTCTCCATTCCCCTGATGGGTCTCATCACCTCGACATAGTGACGGATATGGGCGGCTAAACATAGCCTAGCATCTGCGGGGTATGCCGGGAACTTCAGCTGCAGCCCTGTGCACCCAGGTCTATGCTGCTTTAGTAGCTCATCGATAAAGAAGACTACTTCTCCAGGGGTAGAGATCATCCTGTCGATACGGATTTTATGTAGCATCTGTACCCTCTGTGCTGAAGTCAGCGCTAGTAACATCACCAGTTTCATGGTGAGTTTGTCCAGCTCTAGCCCCTCCATGGGCGACCACGTCCTGAGCAGGGTTAGTACATCCCTGACATCCCAGGTGATATTATAGCGTGGTGTAGGCGGATTCATATTGAATATACCCCGCATGAGTCTGGACACTAGCCTGTTGGATCCTACCTCAATATTGAGGTAGAATGACAGCGCGCTTCTGGCGCTGTTGATGGCACTGTAGCTTAAGTGTTCATCATGGTGCAACCCCGCGAGGAATTCCAATACGTCGGCTATGGATGCATTGTCATATGTGATGCGAGAGCAGCTGCAGTAGGCTTCCCATTTTCTGATGTGGGAAAGGTATCTTCGCCTGGTCGACTCTCGGCACGACGCCCCAATGGTATCCATAGTTCGAGTGGAGAGGCCATACTGCAGCAATGGCCTGGTTAGAATCTGCAAGCCAATAAATTTAAATAGCTATGGCAGGGATGTGGCTCCCCTGACACGGGGTTAGTAACCAATTGTGGGCAACCCTCTAAGAGGACCCAAGGCTGACTGATCATGTCAAAGACCACCGGATACCATGGCTGCGTAGGCCAGTCAGGTACAATAAGAATGCCTTTAGCAGCATCCATCTGGATTTTACGCAATACCCGACTGATGAGGCAAAACGGGGGGAATGTATAGAAAAACCACTGCCCCCAGTCGAGCGAGAATGCATCCATTGCCATTGCCCCAGGATCTGGTTCCCACGAAACGTATGTTGGTACCTGATGGTTCAACCGTGACGCAAAGAGGTCGATATCCGGTTTACCAAATTTGGCTGTAATTTTAGCAAAAATTTGAGGATGCAACATCCATTCGATGTTGTCATTAAACTTGCGTGACCTGGCATCCGCCACAGTATTGGGCTCACCTGGTAAATAGGTAGCTGAAATCCAAATATTCCTGTGAATACACCAGAGCCAAATTGTATTAGCCAATTCATCACATGAAATTGACCTGGTACCGCCCATATGGTTTAAGTATGCCACCGCCGTGGTATTGTCTATTTGGATACGGACATGAGCACCAATAAGATTGGAACAAGAAGCACGAAGTCCGTGAAATGCTGCAAGCATCTCCAAATAATTTATCCCTTGTGACAACAATATAGTAGATTCAAGGGTGTCCCATCTGCCCCCGCAACTAGAATAATTGTCCGTAGCTCCCCAGCCATAGGAGCTTGCATCGGTTTGCAAGTATACCATCGGATTGGGCACAATAATGGGTTTGAATGAGCTACTAATATGGCGCACCCACCATTGTAACTCAATCTTAGCTTTAGAAGGCAGCCGCATTGGTCTGTCGAAATGACCGGCGTTCTGCTTTAACGCGGAGATCTTGGCTCTTTGCAAATTTTGATAATGCAAAGGCCCGTATTGGGCTGCTGGAAACAATGCTACGATTTTGCCAATCACCTTAGCTGTTTGTCTAATTGATGGTATACTGGCGCAGGCTAAATCCTGACATGCTTGGGTGACATCCCCAACCTTGTTAGTCGGTATGGTGGCCCTCATGCGATTGGAATCCACCGTAAACCCAAGATAATCCATAACCTGGGAAGGGCAGGACTTCAACTTGTCTGGATGGACAATAAACCCCAGCTGCTGAAAAATTCCAACAGTGGCTGAGACTGCCCGTTCAGCCGACTCCCGGGTATTGCCAACAATCAGTATGTCATCCAAATAGGCCATCACGGTATGATGCTGCTTCCGTAACCGGGCCATGATGGGTTTCAGTAATTTGGTAAATAATCTAGGGGCTGTAGTAAGCCCATTTGGCAAAGCCCTGTACTGCCAGAGCTGACCCATCCAGACAAATTTTAAGAACTTCCTGTGATGTTTCCGAATGGATACAGAATAGTACATATCTTTTAAATCAATGCATGCCATAAAGCAGCCATGCGAAATCAATGACTTGGCTGTCTCAAAAGTGTCCATTTTGAAATGGGTGTATGTTACAAAAGTATTCAAATGGGTCAGATCAATAATCACGTGGTAATACCGGCTGTGAGGAGCCTCAGGATCCATTGGAGTTTTAACTCCTGGGTTCGGATAGTCGTCCCGATGTTGCCCCATATTGGCGTATTGACCACAGGCACATTGAGGGAGTTGCAGTTGGAAGGGGCCTTATGCCGATTGATGGCCTGAGAGAGAACTTCCTCCTGGAGCTGGTGGTTGGTGAGGAAGTCCACGGTGGCAGCCAGTTTGGGGTTGAGAGGAAGCCCTGCTGTGTGTGGAGCAGCAAATTTCGCCGTCACGTCCAGGAGTTCTTCCGGCAGTACTTCCGAGGGAACCGGTGTAGGGTCTGCAAATTCTTCCTCTTCTGGCTGTTCCAGGCTGGCTATGGAGACCGGTGATACTTCCCTGTGCCTGTTGATGCTGGATGCTTCCTGCTGTTGGTTGTGCAGCAGGAGCTCCAGTAGCCGCTCCATGCGGTCAATACGCCCTTCACCCTGAACACTCGGGCGGTCGGAGTCCTCAGGCTCGGAAACACTGCTGAAGCTCCTATCATCGGCCCGCACCTCGTCGAGGTGAACCCGGTGCCGGTATTTGTCGCTGCCAGCCGCCGCAGCGAAACTGAGCGATTCCCGCGCAGGAGGTGTGTTCAACCGCCTTCGTTTGGCGGGACCTGATGCCGCTGCCACTGAGGGCAAATGCGGCGGGAAGTCGGCACCAGACTCAGCATGGAGACCCGACGCCCGCGCGGGCTTGCCGGCTGCCCACGTCGTGGACCTTGCCGACGCATGGTCTCGTCCTCCCATCCATGGGGGACTCGGCGACCGTGGCGGGACCCCACCCAAATGACCTGTCCCGGCGTCGGTGGTTGGGGGGTCGACACTGGACCTCACAGTGGACCTGGGTCCCGCCTTTGAACCAGTCCGCAACTTGGCGGCAGGTGATGCCTTAGCCCCTGAAGGGTTAGGCTTGCGGGCTCCATCCCTCCCCCTACTCAGAGGGCTGAGGGAGAAGGGCCGTGCAGCCGCACGCGAGCCTTTGCCCGAGGCCGCCAACGGGCCCGCTGGCGACCTGAATGCTGAAGCAGGGTCCACCTGCTCTGGCGGCACACCGCAGTCCTGCTCCTTGAAATCCTCCCCGGAGCTGCGGTGTGGCAGCGGGTCCGGTCCTGCAGTAACAGGGCTGCCCGGTTTCCCCGCCTTCCTCCCGGCCTGTTTCACAGGTGCAGCCGATGATGAGGGCTCCGGGACAGATGGCTGGCGACTCCGAACGGACGTCTTTCGGCCTTTCAAACTCCCGTCCATGTCCTTGCTGAAAGAGAAAAAACACTACCAGCAAGGACCAACCAACTTAAGGTTAGTATAACTTACCTTAGCGGTCCCTTATGAAGGACTGGCGGGGAGCGCACCCCACCGCCAGCCGTCGGCAGCAATGCGTTACGACGATATGTCGCGCATGCGTGCCGGCGGGCTCTTCACGAAGTCACTCACGTGACTCCGAAATGAAATTCCATAGACTCACCACTCTCTGTGAGAAAAAGTGTTTCCTCATCTCCATTCTAAATGGCTTACTCCTTATTCTTAAACTGTGGCCCCTGGTTCTGCACTCCCCCAACATCAGGAACATGTTTCCTGCCTCTAGCGTGTCCAAACTCTTAACAATCTTATCCCTGATATGATCTGAATTGCTCAGTGATATTACAGTACTTATGCAGATCTGGTTATGAAGCAATCTTAGGATAATGGTCTTGAATAGATTACGATCATGAAACACAACAACAAATGCCTTCCTCTTCCCAAGGTCTTTATTGAGAGCTCACTGTTGACATTCAGGATAGTGCAACTATCACTCTGCAACTGCTTCCAACAGGAAATCTCCAACCTTTAGTAATTTTTCACCAATGGCCACAGGTTGCATTAATGCTTTACAAATCTACTACAAACATCTGCTTTGCCATTGTCAGTGAAAACACCTCTAGGTTTTTCAGAGACTGTTAGGTAGGGTCTCCCACGAGTGATTAGATACTTCCAACATTATCTTTAAAACTTGTTACATTCGTGCTTATTTTTTTCACATTTCCTTATGACAGAGAACTAAACTATTTGCCAATTCAAGCTCAAGCCAATTCTCAGATAAATCCTGTCAAACCCATTCCCCCACTTATTTCTCTGCAAACTATTCTCTAACACGTACAAATTAATACCCACCCCAACATGTTCCTACCACTAGGGGTCAGTTACAGAGCCAATATCCCATTGAATGGTGGAGCAGACCCAATGGGCTGAATGGCCTAATTCTGTTCCTGCATTTTATAATCATGAACAAGGGATGCTGCAGCTCCTCAAATGTCTGTTTAAACAGCAGAGTCAAATAAAGTAGTAGCAAAAGATAAATGTACCTCCCTCCCAACCTCCCTTCTATTAATGCTCCTGTCCCACTTAGGAAACCTGAACGGAAACCTCTGGTCACCTTGGACTATCCTTGATCTGCCTTTGTTGGCTTTACTTTGCACTTGATGTCATCATCCATATCATGTAGTATCATTATTATTTGTTATTATATCGTTATTCCTTTATCATTATACACTGTAAATGGTTAGCTTGGAATCATGTATTGTTTTTTCTGCTGACTGGACAGCAGGTAACAAAAGCTTTCACATGACAATAAACTAAGCTGATTGTAAGACAAAATTAATGTTCAAAGGGTCTCTTTGACAAAACTGGCCACTAACAACAGCAAAAAAGTAGAGACCATCCCTGTTCAACTCAAGTGATGTGTAGGAAAGAACTGCAGATGCTGGTTTAAATCGAAGGTAGACACAAAATGCTGGAGTAACTCAGTGGGTCAGGCAGCATCTCTGGCGAGAAGGAATGGGTGACATAGAAACATAGACATAGAAAATAGGTGCTGGAGGAGGTCATTTGGCCCTTTGAGCCAGCACCGCCATTCATTGTCATCATGGCTGAGCATCCACAATCAGTAACCCGTGCCTGCCTTCTCCCCATATCCCTTGATTCCGCTAGCCCCTAGAGCTCTATCTAACTCTCTTTTAAATTAATTCAGTGAATTGGCCTCTACGACCTTCTGTAGCAGAGTATTCCACAAATTCACAACTCTCTGGGTGAAAACATTTTTTTCTCATCTCAGTTTTAATTGGCCTCCCCTTTATTCCAAGACTGTGAACCCTGGTTCTGGACTCCCCCAACATTGGGAACATTTTTCCTGCATCTAACTTGTCCAGTCTTTTTATAATTTTAAATGTTTCTATAGGATCCCCTCTCATCCTTCTAAATTCCAGTGAATACAAGCCCAGTCTTTCCAATTTTTCCTCATATGACAGTCCCGCCATCCCTGGGATTAACCTCGTGAACCTACACTGCACTGCCTCTATAGCAAGGATGTCCTTCCTCAAATTAAGAGACCAAAACTGCACACATTACTCCAGATGTGGTCTCACCAGGGCCCTGTACAACTGCAGAAGGACCTCTTTAATCCTATTTCAAGTACTCCCGTTATAAAGGCCAACATGCCATTAGCTTTCTTCACTGCCTGCTGTACCTGCATGTTTACTTTCAGTGACTGGTGTACAAGGACACCCAGGTCTCGTTGCACTTCCCTTTTACCTAATCTGACATCATTGAGATAATAATCTGCCTCCTCGTTCTTGCCGCCAAAGTGGACAACCTCACATTTATCTATATTATACTGCATCTGCCGAGCATCTGCCCATTCACTCAACTTGTCCAAGTCACCCTGCAACCTCCTAGCATCCTCTTCGCAGTTCACATTGCCACCCAGCTTTGTGTCATCTTCAAATTTGCTACTGTTACCTTTCATTCCATCATCTAAATCATTAATATATGGAATGGCGGCGCTGCCTTGGCAGCTGCGGCTCGCCTACAGTCCGTCTGTTTTTTTTCTTTTTTTGTTGTTTTCTTGTCTGATATGGCGTGTTAATTTGAGTTATTATGTTGTGTATGTGTGTGGGAGGGGTGGGAGAAACGTTTTAGTCTCTTCCTTCGGGGGGACGCGGCTTTTCTTGTCGTATCCCCCGTCTCCGTCTCCGTCTGCGCTGAGGCCTAATGGCGGAGCTGGCAGCCTCCAACTGCGACCAACCTCGAGGCTCCGGATGCAGAGCCAGCCAGGACTTACCAGCGCGAGGCCTGTGGCGGGTTCAGGCATTCCGGCGGCCCGGAGCTGTGGCGGCTTTCCGGTGGCGGTGGCGGCGGCAGCAACTTTGGAGGCCCGGCCGCGGGCCCAGTGGACGACATCGTCGGGAGCTCGCAGGTCACAGGTTGGTGACCTGTTTTTCCGGAGCTCCCACGGCAATAGCTGCGTCCGCTGGACTGGAGCAGGCAGCTTCGACCACACCAGGCCGCGGAGTTGAACCGGCCCATTCATGGAGCACGGTTCGCCACGGGACTTACTTACGTCACCTGGTGGGGTCATAACATCGGAGGCCTGGATCGCCTCAGCGCAGAGGAAGAGGAAGAACAAGAAGGGATGAGACAAAGACTTAAGATTTTGTGGACGTTAAATTTGTGGTGGATGTTAAATTTGTGTTTATTGTGTGTTTTGTTATTTACTATATGTATGACTGCAAGGCAACAAAATTTCGTTCAGACCGAGAGGTCTGAATGACAATAAAGTTTCCATGATTCCATGAATAATTGCGGCCCCAGCACCAAGCCATGCAATATTCCACTCGCCACTGCCTGCCATTCTGACAGGGACCCGTTTATTCCTACTCTTTGTTTCCTGTCTGCCAACCAATTCTCTATCCATGTCAATACCCTACCCCCAATACCTTGTGCTCTAATTTTGCCCACTAATCTCCGGTGTGGAACCTTATCAAAGGCTTTCTGAAAGTCCAGATACACTGCATCCACTGGCTCTCATTCATCTATTTTACTTGTCACATCCTCAAAAAATTCCAGAAGATTAGTCAAGCAGGATTTCCCCTTCATAAATCCATGCTGATGGACCAATCCTTTTACTGCTACCCAAAGTAGGAACGGGGTACTGATTTTGGATGATCAGCCATGTTCACATTGAATGGCGGTGCTGGTTCGAAGAGCCGAATGACCTATTCCTGCACTTATTTTCTATGTTTCCTAACTTGAAATTTAACATCTAAAAATAAATGGAAAGTGATTTCCTCTGTGGCTGCTGTTACTCTGAACTCTGGCAGCATCATCAAGGACCCACACCACCCTAGCCACACACTCATCTCCCTGCTACCTTCGGGTAGAAGGTACAGGAGCCTGAAGACTGCAACAACCCAGTTTAAGAATAACTACTTCCCCACAGCCATCAGGCTATTAAACCTGGCTCGGAACTCTAATCATTAATATCCCTCCATCTGTTATTTGCACTTTATTAATTTATTAAGTCATGGGTGTATTTATGTATAGAATTGTAGTCAATGCCTTCTATGTCCTGTTGTGCTAAGCAAAGAAAGATTTTCATTGTCCTGTCAGGGACACATGACAATAAACTCTTTTGACTTTTGACTTGACTCTAACCATTTCCTAAATGGATATATGATTTTGTAGCTGTCAGAAAAAGATTCCCCCTTCTTTCGTAAGTATTGAAACATAGGAGCAAGAGCAGGCCATTCAGCTCATCAGACCCAATCATGTTGGTACCTCTATCTCAATACAGTAAACCCTTGTTCTTACGGACCTCTTTATAAGGGATTTTGGTTCTGGTAGATGGACCTGCCGACCTTGCCCAACAGATTTCCAGACCAGGTTGCCGGTCCCCAGTCCCATCTCTTTCCAGGCTGGACCTATTGCTGCCATCATCGACCCTCACAGCTCCCTCGGCCGCTTCCAGGCCCAGATAGGAGAGGGGAGAAGAGGGAGTGACCGGAGTGAGATCCATTTCCATGCAGTGCAAATCTATGACTGATCGCTACCATCAACAGAGCTTCCAAGAACTTCTTGTCTATTATCTCAGAGGTTTTTGAGGATAGCAATTAGGGTCGCCTGGACCAACCTTTTACTTGGACGATTTCAGCATTTACTATTTTTATTTGTTCATCTGTGACTTTGACATTATTTAATTGATCAAAGTCACTTACTAGAGGCCATGTTCTCCATTTGCTCATGTTTACGAGTACAATCAGATTAAAATGCCTTTCCACAGTACTGTGAACTGAGGAATCTGATTTTTCAGCTTTAGAATAAGCGATACCAGTTTGACGTCACTCCCGCAATTGTGGAGGATTTGTGTGTGTACCTTTCCTGAAGTCTGTGTGAAGTTGAATTGATTTGCAGTGAGTGAAAGGAACCTTAATAAAGCATGGGGTGCATATATTAGAAGGTAAATGGGTAACAATAAGTTGATCAATTACAATGTTTTTGCAGTTTTCAGTAAGACAGTTACCATGTACATAACTGCAAGTTCAGGCTTTCAGTACATACAGTACCCGTCCAAATAGAAAATACCAGAACTTAATGACAGATCTGCTAGTAAACCCATAAGATAAGATAAGGTACTTTTTTGGGAGATAAAAACAAATAAGAGCTTAAAATACTGGCAATAGTATCTGTGGCAAGAACAACATAATTTACTTTTTAGGTCAATGACTGCATCAAAATAGTTTTAAATTATTGATTGTAATTGTTTTATTTATTTAAAACCTAGAGCATAGAAAATAGAACAGTACAGCACAGGAATAGGTGCTTGAGCCCACAACGTCTGTGCTGAAAATGATGTAAAGATAAATTAAATTCAACTGCCTGCACATGTTTGTACATGATCCATACCCCTCCATTCCCTGCATTTCAATGTGCCTAACCAAAAGCCTCCCAAATGCTGCTATTGTATCTGACTCCACTACCGCCCCTGGCAGCATGTTCCAGACACCCATTATGTAAAAAATTTTGCTCGCAGATTTCTATTAAAGTTTGCCCCTTTCACCTTAAAACTAATCCCTCTAGTCTTTGACATTTCCAGCGGGGGAAAAATCTTCTGACTGTCTAACCTATCTATGCCTCTCAGAACATTATATACTTGAAACTTGCATTTGAAATAAAACATGGCAAGTGTGTCCAACCTCGCCTTGCAGCTAATACCCCCTAATCCAGGTAATGTTCTGGTAAACCTGTTCTCCATCCTCTCCAAAAGCTGCACATCCTTCCAGCAATGAGGCAACCAAAACATCACAGAATACTCCAAATGTGGCCTATCCAAAGTCTAGCAGAGCTGCATCATGACTTATTTACTCTTGCACTCAATGCCCTAATCATTGAAGGCATGTATACGATATGCCTTCTTTATCACTCTATCTACTTGTGTTACCACTTTCAGAGAGCTATGGACTTCCACCCCAGAATTCTCTGCACATCAATGCTGTAAGGGTCCTGTCATTGATCATTTGCCTTTCCTTTACAAGCTCCATCTGCCATTTCCTCACCCATTTCACCCATTGTATACATTGCAGCCTTCCTCCACCGTCCACAACTCCAGCAATCTCGGTGTCATCTGCAAAGTTACTAACCAACCCAACTAAATGTATGTCCAAGTCATTATATATACCACAAACAACAGAGGTCCCAGCATAGATCCCTGCGCAACTCCACTGGTCACAGGCCTCCAGCCAGAATAATGCTTTTTCACCTCAGTGTTCATCTTCTATGAATAAACCAGTTCTGAATCCAAATCAACTCACTGTGTATCCCATGAACTAAAAGGTTTTAGTGCATTTGAAAGATATGTGTTTTATTTTTTCATAAATTCATGTTCGTAAGTGATAGGAGCAGAATTAGGCCATTCGGCCTATCAAGTCTACTCCGCCATTCAATCATGGCTGATCTATCCATCGCTCTCATTCCCATTCTCCTGCCTTCTCCATATAACCCCAGTCACCTGCACTAATCTCTGCCTTAAAAATGTCCATTAACTTTGCCTCCACAGCCTTCAGTGGCAATGAATTCCACAGATTCACCATCCTCTGATTAAATAAATTCCTCCACATCTTCCTAAAGGAACGTCCTTTAATTCTGAGACTGATATAATTGTGTGTTTTATTATTAGTTGCGTTGCAGGCTTCTGAATGTGACAGGAAGGGGTGTAGCTTTGACATTTTTCAAAGACTTTTTCCCTGATTTCCTCATGCAGGGTTTGTTCAAACTCACCCACATGACCTAATTATATCATGAAGGGCCTAAGCATTGCTCAAGGCTGTGACGATCAGGAGGCTTTTGCCCAGTGTATTTTTCTATTCAACAGGCGTTAAGTAAGAAGACAACAATTGTATGTCCAAAGGGTGGAAAACACTTTTTCAGCAAAATGTCCCTCTTCTTGATTAAATGTTATTAAATGTGCAGTGCCCTCCATAACGTTTGGGACAAAGACCCATCATCTATTTATTTACCTCTGTACTCCACAATTTGAGATTTGCAATAGAAAAAATCACATGTGGTTAAAGTGCACATTGTCAGATTTTAATAAAGGCCATTTTTATACATTTTGGTTTCACCATGTAGAAATTACAGCAGTGTTTATACAAGTCCACCCATTTCAGGGCAACGTAATGTTTTGCTTCACAGGCGTTTGTAATTGCTCAGGTGTGTGTAATTGCCTCCTTAATGCAGGTATAAGAGAGCTCTCAGCACCTAGTCTTTCCTCCATTCTTTCCATCACCTTTGGAAACTTTTATTACTGTTTGTCAACATGAGGACCAAAGTTGTGCCAGTGAAAGTCAAAGAGGCCATTATGAGACTGAGAAACAAGAATACAACTGTTAGAGACATCAGCCAAACCTTAGGCTTACCAAAATCATCTGTTTTGAACATCATTAAGAAGAAAGAGAACACTGGTGAGTTTACTAATTACAAAGGGACTGGCAGGCCAAGGAAGATCTCCACAGCTGATGACAGACGATTTCTCTCTATAATAAAGAAAAAAAAACGCAAACACCTGTCCGACAGATCAGAACACTCTTCAGGAGTCAGGTGTGGATTTGACCACTGTCCGCAGAAGACTTCATGAACACTGGTTATCTGCAAAAATAGGATGGTCGGGTTACAGTTTGCCAAGAAGTACTTAAAAGAGTAACCACAGTTCTGGAAAATGGTCTTGTGGGCAGATGAGACGAAGATGAACTTATATCAGAGTGATGGCAAGAGCAGATGGAGGAGAGAAGGAACTGCCCAAGATCCAAAGCATACCATACCTTGAGTCCGTAATAAAGTTATTATTATTATTATTATTATTATCATACCACCTCATCTGTGATACACGGTGGTGGGGGTGTTATGGCCTGGGCATGTATGGCTGCTGAAGGTACTGGCTTATTTATCTTCATTGATGATACAACTGCTGATGGTAGTAGCATAATGAATTCTGAAGTGTATAGACACGTCCTATCTGTTCAAGTTCAAACAAATGCCTCAAAACTCATTGGCCGGCGGTTCATTCTACTGCAAGACAATGATCTAAAACATACTGCTAATGCAACAAATGAGTTTTTCAAAGCTAAAAAATTGTAAATTCTTGAGTGGCCAAGTCAATCGCCCGATCTGAACCCAATTGAGCATGCCTTTGATATGCGGAAGAGAAAACTGAAAGGGACTTGCCCCCAAAACAAGCATAAGCTGAAAATGGCTGCAATACAGGACTGGCAGAGCATCACCAGAGAAGACACCCAGCAACTGGTGATGCCCATGAATCGCAGACTTCATAGCATGCAAAGGATATGCAACAAAATACTAAACATTACTACTTTCATTTATATTACATTGCTGTGTCCCTAACATTATGGTGCCCTGTAATGGGGGGGACTATGCATAAACACTGTTGTAATTTCTACATGGTGAAACCAAATGTATAAACATGGCCTTTATTGAAATCTGACAATGTGCACTTTAACCACATGTGATTTTTTCTATTACAAATCACAAATTGTGTAGTACAGAGGGAAATAAATGAATGATGGATCTTTGTCCCAAACATTATGGAGGGCACTGTAAATATCAATTCAATTACAAAGTATATTTGATCAATGTCAGCTTGCTGCAATTAATGAACTTGGGGAAAGATGTCCGACATGTCTTATTCCCCTTCTAAGGAGAGAGCTATCAGCCCTCAGACTTTATTGTTTTTGAAATAAGACAATGAAAAGCTTATTTAAATGGGAAAACGCTAAAATTGTGATATTTAGCGATTTCTGAACAGAATTAAATTGGAGTCGTTAATTGATTAAATTCCATGATCTCACATAAAGAAAGAATTCAGAGAATGCCCGAACCTGAACTCCTTGAAAGTATTTGGTTTTACTTGAAGAGAATACATTTGAAGTGATGTAGGCAAAGATAAATCTTATGGCATGGAAATACATTTGGAGAAAAATTAGCAGCTCTTTCTGAACTCAAAGTATACAAAGAGTTTGAAAACTGGATTGCAAAATAGACAATAGACAGTAGGTGCAGGAGTAGGCCATTCGGCCCTTCGAGCCAGCACCGCCATTCAATGTGATCATGGCTGATCATCTCCAATCAGTACCCCGTTCCTGCCATTTCCCCATATCCCCTGACTCTGCTATCTTTAAGAGCCCTATCCAGCTCTCTCTTGAAGGCATCCAGAGAACTGGTCTCCACCACCCTCTGAGGCAGAGAATTCCACGCACTCACAGCTCTCTGTGAGAAAGAGTGTTTCCTCATCTCCGTTCTAAATGGTTTACCCCTTATTCTTAAACTGTGGGCCCTGGTTCTGGACTCCCCAAACATCGGGAACATGTTTCCTGCCTCCAGAGTGTCCAAACCCTTAACAAACTTATATGTTTCAATAAGATGCCCTCTCATTCTTCTAAACTCCAGACTGTACAAGCCCAGTTGCTTCATTCTCTCAGCACATGACAGTCCCGCCATCCAGGGAATTAACCTTGTAAACCTACGTTGCACTCTCTCAACAGCAAGAATGTGCTTCCTCAAATTAGGGGACCAAAACTGCACACAATACTCCAGGTGTGGTGTCACTAGGGCTCTGTACAACTGCAGAAGGACCTCTTTACTCCTATACTTGACTCCTCTTGTTATAAAGGCCAACATTGCATTCACTTTCTTCACTGCCTGCTGTACCTACATGCTTACTTTCATAGACTGATGAACAAGAACCCCCAGATCCTGCTGTACTTCCCCTTTTCCCAACTTGACGCCATTTAGATAGTAATCTGCCTTCCTGTTTTTGATACCAAAGTGGATAACCTCACATTTATCTGCATTAAACTTCATCTGCCATGCATTTGCCCACTCCCCCAACCTTTCCAAGTCACCCTGCATTCTCATAGGATCCTCCTCACAGTTCACATTGCCACCCAGCTTTGTGTCATCTGCAAATTTGCTAATGTTACTTTGATGTCTTAAAAATATTATTTACCTCATTGATCTTAAGAAATGAATGTCACTCAATGTAATATTGCAATGGAGGTGGCTCCCCGCGTTACAGTTGTTCAAGTAATGGAAATTAACACTGACACTTTGCATATTACTGCCCAGATATTTAAGACATAATAGACTGAGTGCAGACCCGTTGGATCTGCTCCACCAACGCAATATTCCACCACTCACCCATTCCCCCAATGCAATATTCAACCACACCCATAGCGTCTAACTGTGCGGGCACAGCTCAGTTCCCCTCAACCCCCAGCACTCCCTCCCCCTCCTCTTCACCCTCCCTCTTCTTTCCCCTCTCCTCCTCCCCTCCCCAATCCCTCCCTCACCTCTCCCTCCCTCTCCTTTCCCCTACCCTCAGTCCCTCCCTCCCTCAATAACTCCTCTCCCCTCCCTATCCCCTCCTATTCATCTATCGCCATCGTTGCGAGGCCTCACCACTGCGGTCACGATGCCTCCTGGATAGCTGCATAGAACCCCAGCCATGGCCTAGTGGGCTGGACGAAGCAGCCAACGGAGCCTACAGCTGGGCATCATGGAGGCCGTGAAGTGGGCTCGGCCGCTCGCCTGCTCAGCACCCCGGAGGCGCCTGCAGACGCAGCTCCCGCCGGCGGAGTGTTAGTGATGTTCCTTCAGCTCCTTCAGCTTTATATTCTCCTCGCCGGGCAGGAGAGGAGAGCAATCTGCGTGGCGGTGACCGACAGGAGAGATCAATTTGCGCATGCGCGGTTTTAAAGATTTTTAACCTCAATAACTTTTAAAATATACCATCGATTAGAACAAAACTGGTTGCCCTTGTAGCAGAGGATAATAGTCAGTAAGGTGGTGAAAAATCGTAGCAGTATCGTGTACCGTTTTTGCGCAAATAGAAAAAGAAGAAAAATCAGAAGAGCACAAATTAGAGTTTTAGTTATGTATAGAAGATAATACAATACCCTCTCATGGAATTTATGTGAAAAAGTAGATGCATGAATGCAACATTAATTTTTTTCACCTTATGTTTCTTGACGCAGGCACAAAAGACGAGGGTTTGCATTACAGAAAATCGCATTGCGGACCATTTTTGAGGGAGGCAATCCTACCATAATGCGGAGATCACTTGTATATTTATCTGCATCTTACATTTCAATTACTATTTATTTACCCAGTCTCCATGGATTGTCACCTTGTCGTGGTGGAGAAGCTTTTGTGGTCCTGAGATCCTGAGAGCGATGCCGTCTGGGGCTATGCTCCTGGTATGGCCACCCATGGCAGTAAAGTCAAGGGAGAGGGCTCTGACAAAGAGCAATCCAGCCAAGGCCTCATCGGTGAAACAGGCGGAGGATGATGGCTGACCTTAGTGGAGCATCACAACGGCTGGAAAGACTGCAGCAGAAAAAGGTCCCCAGTCGTCTTAGACTCTATGCCACTGGATCCTGACCCAGATCTGTCAAGGACCGTGGGGTGGCAGGCGTCCTCCATGAGGACAGTCATACTCGTTTTGAGTGATGACCGATGACCTTTATCTAGCACTTCACACAATGTGTTTTAGGCGCAAGCATATTATTTCCCTCACCAAATTTCTTACCAGTTACTTGCACTGTAAGTTACTTACATGATGGGATTAATTATTGAACGTTAGTTTATTATATATTATCTGTGTAATTCCAGGCCTTTAAAGGGCCTGTCCCACTTGGGCGACCTAATCTGTGAGTCCAGAAGACTGCGTCCGACATTCAAGCTCAAGGGCACTCTCCTGGAAAGCATCGAGCTGGATCGACTGACCGCGTTGAAACCACAAGCTGGATCGACCAAACCGTGAACTGAATCTAACGACCGCACACACACACACACACACACACACATCGCGAAGGTGGGGGGCAGGGAAAGCGGCGGTGCGCTGTCTGCGCGATGAAGAGGAAAGTAAACGGCTGCCACAGAGTTAGTACTTTAGAGAGTGCGGGGGGGGGGGGGTGTGGGGGGAGAGAAGGAGAGAGAAGGGAGAGAGAAGGGAGAGAGAAGGGAGAGAGAATGGGAGGAGAAGGGGAGGGGGAGTGGTGACACTTTTAAGAAGTTTAATAAAGTTAGCGGGCATTTTACCTACCGGTAGGTCTTCCTAGCTCGTGAAACTCCAATGAGCCAATTCAAATGGCCGGTCAGCGAAGGAGATGGCCTACGGCTTCCCTCGACTGCCTGTAAGTAAATAGCGACCCCATTCCACTGCACTACGAGTGAAAAAGACC
This sequence comes from Raja brachyura, assembly GCA_963514005.1. The sequence goes on along the minus strand of CAUPSL010001216.1, from coordinate 110,019 downwards.
CATGCCGACCAAATTTTACTTGTGGAAAATTTATCAATATCCTGAAAATGTTTCCGTCACCTAGCTGAGGCCGTGAATATGCGGGAAACTCCCTCGACCATGAAGGAGAGTTGCAGCCACCTCAAACGACCTCCTAGGACCTCGTGTCGACCATGCTGCGAGTTTGAGTCTAGGGCAAACTTGCAGCTTAGGTCGCCCAAGTGTGACAGACCCTTAATGCTGTTGTAAGCAAGAATATCATTGTTCCATTGTCAGTGCATATGACAATTAAACACTTGTCTCTTGTCTGGTAAGTCTCGGCTTTAAATTGTGCATTTGCTGAAGATGATTTCCTTGAAGTGCATTTATTTTGAGCAGATTTGTAGTCCTTACAGGAGCTGCCAAGGGCATCGCTGGAGTAGAGAGGGTTTACTCACCAGAAACTTTCCAATGACTCGCACCCTGACCAGGATATCCATTATGGTGCATTTGTTGTTGATTTACAGTCTTGTATCTGAAAGTGGTTCACAAATATCATAATTGTCCCAGGTACAAGTACCAAACATTCAAAGAACAATTTAGAACAAAACTATTATTTGCCAAGCTAAACTGAGAAATGCTAACAAAAAAAATAAAGCTAACATTGTTATTAATTTCACCTGTGATCAATCTTCATGTCACTCGTTCCTTCTGTAAACAATTATAATTTCCACATGCATATGGGACTATGTTAATGGTCATAACAATGAAATCTCTGTTATGGAAACTGACTTCTGTGATATAATGTGTTGTTCATTTTTGGAAAATTAGGTACTCCAATGAAACAACGGAAATTCAACTCCAACAGAGAGCGATAGAAGAACTCAAGACACAAAGTGCTGGAGTAGCTGGTCAGGCAGTACCTGATAAGTCTGAAGAAGGGTCACGACCCAAAACATCTTCACGATCCTATCCATCTTCTCCAGAGATGCTGCCTGATCTGCTGAGTTAGCCTAGCACTTTAGACAATAGACAATAGGTGCAGGAGTAGACCATTTGGCCCTTCAAGCCAGCACAGCCATTCAATGTGATCATGGCTGATCATCCACAATCAGTACCCCCCATTCCTGCCTTCTCCCCATATCCTCTGACTCCGCTATCTTTAAGAGCGCTATCCAGCTCTCTCTTGAAAGTATCCTTTAAACTTTAAATTTGACCCAGCTCCCTGTTGTCCAGTTGAATTGTCAATATATATTGGTTCATAAGTTCATAAGTTCTAGCAGCAGAATTAAACCATTCATAAGTTCATGTGATAGGAACAGAATTAGGGCATTTGGTCCATCAAGTCTACTCCGCCATTCAATCATGGTTGATCTATGTTTCCCACCTAACCCCATTTCCTGCCTTCTTCCCATAACCCCCGACACCCTTATTAATCAATAATCTATCTATCTCTGCTTTAAAACTATCCATTGACTTGGCTTCCACAGCCATCTGTGGCAATACATTCCACAGATTGACCACCCTCTGACGAAAGATATTCCTCCTTATCTCCTTTCTAACAATATGTCCTTTTATTCTGAGGCTATGGCCTCTGGTCCCAGACTCTCCCACTAGTGGAAACATCCTCTCCACATCCATTCTAGCCAGGCCTTTCATTCTTTGATAAGTTTCAATGGGATCCTCCCTCATCCTTCTAAACTCCAGCGAGTACAGGCCAAGTGCCTTGAAAAACTCATAATATGTTAACTCAATCATTCCTGAGATTATTCTTATAAACCTCCTCTGGATCCTCTCCAATGCCAGCACATTCTTCCTCAGATATGGGACCCAAAACTGCTCAAAATACTTCTAAGGTGGTCTGACCAGTGATTATAAAGCCTCACCATCACATCTGTGTATTTGTATTCTAGCCCACTCAAAATAAAAGTTATTATTGCATTTGCCTTCCTTACTACCAATTCAACTTGCAAATTAACTTTTGGGAAATCCCGCACCAGCACCAAGTCCCTTTGCACCTTCGATTTCTGAATTATCTCCCCATTTAGAAAATAGTCTACGCCTCTATTCCAACTATCAAAAATATACTGAACACCTTTAATCTGGAAACATACCTAACCATTACATTACATGGATGTTCATTTGGACCCTTGCAACACTAAGCCCTTTGATCTGCCTTTGTGATATAATTCAATATTATTTTGAGAGAAGTCAGTACGTCACAATTAAATCTATCATTATATCACTCTGAACAACATGGAATTAGCTTGTATTTTATTACAAAGGTGTGAAGAATTTTGCAAACGCACTAAGCAACCTTGCAAGTAATAGCAGTTGTAGTTGATGACGATTCTCTGTATTTCGACCTGAAACGTTGTCTATTTCCTTCGCTCCATAGATGCTGCCTCACCCACTAAGTTTCTCCTGCATTTTTGTCTACCTTCGATTTTCCAGCATCTGCAGTTCCTTCTTAAACACTCAGTATTTTCTTGTTAGTTCAGAACCTGTGAACTCCTTTTGCCAGTGTTGTTCTTTACAACAATGAAGCACCGAATGCTGGTGACGTTTTTTTAAAGAGATACAGCATAGAAACGGGCTTCTGTCCCACTGAATTCATGCTAAAAATTCAGCATCTCTGGAAAGAAGGAATGGGTGACATTTCAGGTCGAGACCCTTCTGAAGGGACTTAACCCGAAACATCACCCATTTCTTCGCACCAAAGATGCTGTCTGTCCCGCTGAATTACTCCAGCATTTTGTGTCCACCTTCAATTTAAACCAGCATCTGCAGTTCTTTCCTACACAAGTTTTAGAGGGACATTTTGGGCACATAGTATTTGGGGTAGAGTGCTGACATGGATAGAAAATTGATTGGCAGACAGGAAACAAAGAGTAGGAAAAAAGGGTCCCTTTCAGAATGGCAGGCAATGACTAGTGGGGTACTGCACGGCTCGGTGCTGGGACCGCAGCTATTTACAATATACATCAATGATTTGGATGAAGGGATTCAAAGTAACATTAGCAAATTTGCAGATGACACAATGCTGGGTGGATGCTATGAGAATACAGGGTGACTTGGACAGGTTTGGGGAGTGGGCAGATGCATGGCAGATGCAGTATAATGTGGATCAATGTGAGGTTATCCACTTTGGTGGCAGGAACAAGAAGGCAGATTATTATCTGAATGGTATCAGTTTGGGATAAGGGGAGGTGCAACGAGACCTGGGTATACTTGTACATCACTCACTGAAAGTAAGCATGCAGGTACAGCAGGCAGTGAAGAAAGCAAATGGCATGTTGGACTTCATTGCGAGAGGATTTGAGTTTATGAACAAATGGGTCCTCCTGAAGTTATACAGGGCCCTGGTGAGACCACACCTGGAGTATTGTGTGCAGTTCTGGTCCCCTAATTTGAGGAAGGACATTCTTGCTATTGAGGGAGTGCAGCGTAGGTTTACAAGGTTAATTCCCGGGCTTGCGGGAGTGTTATATGCTGAGAGAATGGAGCGGCCTAGCTTGTACACTCTGGAGTTTAGAAGGATGAGAAGGGATCTTATTGAAACATATAAGATTGTTAAGGGTTTGGACACGCTAGAGGCAGGAAACGTGTTCCCGATGTTGGGGGACTCCAGAACCAGGGGCCACAGTTTAAGAATAAGGGGTAAGCCATTTAGAACGGAGACGAGGAAACACTTTTTCTCACAGAGAGTTGTGAATGTATGGAATTCTCTGCCTCAGAGGGCGGTGGAGGCCGGTTCTCTGGATACTTTCAAGAGAGAGCTAGATAGGGCTCTTAAAGATGGTGGGGTCAGGGGATATGGGAGAAGGCAGGAAAGGGATACTGATTGGGGATGATCAGCCATGACCACATTGAATGGCGGTGCTGACTCGAAAGGCTGAATGGCCTACTTCCGCACCTATTGTCTATAAGACTGGTTTATATGGGACAGCTTGGACAGCATGGGCAAGCTGGTCTGAAGGGCCTGCTTCTTGTTATATGATTCTATAACTCTATGTGAGAGGAAACTGGAACGTCTGAAGGAAACCCACTCCGTCACAGGGAGAATGTATAGGTCTTCACACAGACAGCAGCGAGGGTCAGGATTGAACCCGTGCTTCAAGTGCTTGTTCTTTCAGTTTTAACTCTCCATCTCACTTTCTCTGCCACTTAATGAAGAATATAATATTATACCTCTTCTCTCTCAACTTTCAATTACAATTGTTTTAACTCATTTTATCCCTATCATTCAATATTCTAGGTGACTAAATTCTAGCAATTGATCATTTTTGTTTGGCACAGAGAAATGTAGGTCGAAAGACAAACTTGGGGGGGGGGGGGGGGCAGGGTAGAATTCTCATGTTGTAGGTTGAGAAATTGCATCAGGAGCTAAGTGTTCTTGTCAATGAAACACAAATAAAATACCATACAGGCGCAACAAGTGCTGTAATTAGTAAACCAATGGTTTATTGGTGTTTATTGCAAAGGAGGTGACACTACACCTGAAGAATCGCATGGACTCAAACACACAAAAACAGTGCATAAATTATACATAAAACACTAAAAGATAGACGACTGTGCAACAAAAACCCAAGACATTTGTATAAAAACAGACTTTTCTCTGATTGTGCTTTTGCACTAATATTTTGCTTTTTGCACAAAAAATTATATGGTATTCATGTATAATTTGTGTTTGTATGCCTTTCTGAGTACATCTGTATCTCATCTCATTTATTTTAGACTGAAGACATGCAGCGTGAAAGCAGGCCAGAAAAGTGAAAGGCTTGGATAGAGTGGATGTTTCCACTAGTGGGAGAGTCTGGGACTAGAGGTCATAGCCTCAGAATTAAAGGATGTTCTCGTAGGAAGATGAGGAGACATTTCTTTAGTCCGAGGATAGTGAACCTATGGAATTCTTTGCCGCAGAATGCTGTGGAGGAAAAGTCAGTGGATATTTTAAGGCAGAGATAGATTAGTACAGGTGTTAGAGGTTATGGGGAGAAGGAAGGAGAATGGGATTAGGAGGGAGAGATGGATCAGCTATGATTGAATGGCAGAGTAGACTTGATGGGCCGAATGACCTAATTCTACTTCTATTCTTTTTATGACCACTATATAGGTTCAAGATGCAAGAGAGTTTATTGTCATGTGTCCCAATTAAATTCTTGCTTTGCTTCAGCACAACAGAATATGGTAGGCATGAATACAGAACAGATCAGTGTGTCCATATACCATTATATAAATATATACACACATGAATAAATAAACAGATAAAGTGCAAATAAACAGATAATGGGCTATTAATGTTCAGAGTTTTGTATGAGTTGAGTTAAATAGCCCGATGGCTGTGGGGAAGCAGCTATTCCTGAACCTGGACGTTGCAGTTACATGTATCTGTGATAATAAACCGGACTTGATCATTTCAACTTCCTTAGCACAGGATCTTTTCAAGCAGCTGCATCAGATCTGTGCCACATCTCCAAATTCGATGTTCACCACTGGATCAGAGAGGACACCTAGGCACTCCAAACAAAATTACTTCTCTGTCTAGCATCGCTGCTTTCACAAAGGTGCTGGCAGCCATTGTCTGGACCCATCTGTCCACAGGAGCTCTCTTTAATAACTCAGACTTGCTCATGAATGGCCAAAGCTTCCATTCCCGTAATGGCAGGCTTTTGTGGCTAACAAGGAGCATTTCCCAAAGATGAGGGGCAGGCTTCTGGGAAACGCACGCAACCTTTTGCCACAGAAGGCTGTGGAGGCCGAGTCAATTGATATTTTTTAAAAGCAGAGAAAGATAGATTCTTGATTAATACGGATGTCAGGGGTAATGGGGAGAAGACAGGAAAATGGGGTTAGGAGGAAGAGATAGACCAGCCTTGATTGAATGGCGGAGTAGACTTGGCTTAATTCTGCTCCTTATCACCCTTTTCATTCTGAGGGACTAAAAAAAAACCATCTGAGAGGGAAGAATCTAGGTGGAGACTTGTACTTCCATGGATCTCACATCAATGCATCCTCCAGCACGGCAGCTGAATGCAGACCCTGGCACCAGCTATGCACTGGGAACATAGAGGGAAATCATGCAGTGAGATTTTGTTCCCGGACGAGTCCAAGAAATGTGGATCTTCACCTGTCTTTACTCGGTAATCTCACCTGTTGAAACCTGGTGCCAGAAGAAGAGCTGTGCAGAGACCCAGAGCCTAAGGATCAAGAAGCATGGGGGTCAAGGGTTGGAGGGAAAAGGAGGATTTCTTTGCTCAGCATCCACTGATGGAGCAAAGGGATGAGCATTGGCCACATCAGATATAAGGGTCTCACTAGAAGACAGGCAATTTTCATAAGTAACAAGTGCAAAATAACATTTCTCAATGCAAACTATGCCATCCTCCCCTCAATACAAATCTCAGCAGCAATATAGCAATGGTCAGCCAGGAGATCCCAGATGGCAATAAGGTCATAAGTGATAGGAGTAGAACCAGGCCATTCAGCCCATCAAGTCTACTCTGCCATTCAATCACAGCTGATCTATCTCTCCCTCCTAACCCCATTCTTCTGCCTTCTCCCCATAACCTCCAACATCTGTACTAATCAAGGATTCATCTATCTCTGCCTAAAAAATATCCACTGACTTGCCCTCTGTGGCAAAGCATTCCACCGATTCATCACCCTCTGACTAAATTAATTTATCATCTCCTTCCTAAAAGAACAGCCTTTAATTTTGAGGCTATGACCACTAATCCTAGACATTCCTACTAGTGGAAACATCCTCTCCACATCCACTCTATCCAAGCCTTTCACTATTCCAAATGTTTCAATGATGTCCCCCCTCATTCTTCTAAACTCCAGCAAGTACGGGCCCAGTGCCAACAACCGCTCGTCATAGGTTAACCTACTAATTCCTGGCATCATTCTTGTAAAGCTCCTCTGGACCCCCTCCAGAGCCAGCACATCCTTCCTCAGATATGGTGCCCAAAATTGCTTACGAATACTCCAAATGCTGCATTACCAGCACCTTACAGAGCCTCAGCATTACACCCGTGTTTTTGTATACAAACCCTATTGAAATAAGTGCTAGTATTGAGTTTGCTTTCTTTACTACCGTTTCGACTTGCAGATGAGACTCGATTCGACTTGGTGCACAAAATCCCCTGATTTTACAACATAAATGATTTATTCCCATCTTTGCGTCTTGACGAATAGCACCTTGTGTTAACTGCTGCGACCACTTTCATTGCATTAGTTCCAATTTTTAAGCCAAAATATTCATAATATCCATGACCCTTTGGACTATTGTTCAACACTGATGGTGCTAGTCAACACTGCAGCCACAGCAGAGAGAGATTCACAAAATCTGGCATGCTCAGGACTTTGGTGGTGCTGGACTGGGCAATTATCTTAAATTACATTAAATTAAATTGCACCAGTGTGTACTGAAATCCATTGTTCACGTGAAGCTCAAAGGTTAATGGGATACAGTACACGTGACAATAAACTAAACTGAAATGAACTAGGCACCGCTGAAATATTATTTAATTTACTCCTCTTTTGTGCATAGCTGTCATCTCACAAGAGTACACAACATTGTCTGCATCTGTAGATGTTTGAGAGCATCCTCGTGGACATGCCATATCTTCTCAGATGCCAAAGGGGCTGATGCACGTTCAGTATCACCACATCAGTGTAAAGAGACCAGGTTAGGTTGCTAGTGAAACAAGGGTTAGGTTGCTAGTGAAACAAATGCCTAGGAACTTGATACTCTTGACATGTCCACTACAGTTCTACTGATGAGCACAGGGTTCTGTTTACTTTCTCACTTCCTTAAGTCAACAACTATCTTTCATCCTGCTGACATTCTTATTAATACACAAATACACTTTTATTTCAAAAAGCAAAATGTTTGAAGTCAACTGATCAGTCTGAAGTAGGATCCAGATCCAAAATAACATCTGTCCATTTCCTTCCACAAATGCTGCCTCCAGCGCTTCGATTTTTGCGCAAGATTCCAGCATCTGTAGTTTCTCGTGTCTACACTTCAATGCATTAAGAAAAAAATGTTATTCAGTATTATAATAAATGCTTTAATGATCATAGTAAGTTTAAAGGAAACTCTGGAAAATTGGTCCCTTATCAGTTTAAAACAGTGCAGCAACTGACTCCTTTGCAGGATTTAACATTGGTATCTGCAGCAGTTATGGCAATTGTCTGAAGTTGCATCTTGCAGTGCCAAGCTAGTGTTCTTTGCTAACAGTAGCTGGTTGAGGGCAGCACAATGGTACAGCTGCCTGCCTTGGCACATCCCATGAAAGTTTTCAGAAGCACAACTGGTGCTTGACTTTACACTGTAGTGATCTGGCACCCACACTGCAACTCGTCCCTGCTCTAACCACAAGCCACGCACGTACAATAACTTACGATGGTTTTAATCAAAGATACTAGAGGAGGTTTTAATCCCAAGGGCAAGGCATCCTCCAATTAACACTTCAAGTCTTGCAAGATGTACCAGTATTTTTTCCTCTCCATATTTTCAGATTCTCTTATCAGTGTCAGTCCAGGTCAGAATTGGAAGTCAAAGTTCTCATCTCCTCTGCTAGTCATGAACTCAGCAAAGACTGCATTTATAATGGTGATCTCCATCTGCGCCACTGGGGAAGGAACAGGTCATCACATCTTCTGGTTCATTACTTCTGTCCTTGTTTACGTTGTACTTAACATGTTACAAGATCGGAAGGTTTGCTGCCGAACGTTGTGCAATGTGTTTGTTCTGGTTAAATCAACAGCACAGTGCTGGCTGGATGCTGCACCCTTAACATGACGAATTAGCATTAATCTTTTTGTGCTCTTTTCATTGTATTGAATTGTGCAGGTTACTCATGTATCATAAGCCCCACATCAATCTTCTGGACTACAGGAACGTGTTAGATATGTTAACAATTCCCCCATTGTCTTAGTCCTGTCAAGACAATATAGTACATCCATATCTGGGTCATTTCTTTTTAATACAAACATCTCCTCTCCTAATTTCTTCAAGATATTTTTGTTATATTCAAAAGTATAAATCTTTATCTTTTTAAACAAATGGTAAGAATCGTAAAATTCACATTTACTACCGGAATAATATTATTTCATTTTTTCTTCTGATTAATTTTTTGACTGGTCACCACACAATGCGACAGCTCATCTTTGCTATAGTTATACAACTGACCCTATAAAATAGTAAATACTGGAACAGAAAGCATACTACAGATGGACAGGGAGCACCTGTGGAGGAAAATAGATGAGGTTTTGGGTCAGGGCCCGTCTTCAGACTGATGGGAGTAGAGAGGATTGAGCTGATAAGAGGTGATGGGTTGGGGCAAGAGCTAGCAAGTGACCGTGGATCCGGCGAGGGTGGATGACAAGAAGCTAGGAAGCCAACCTTCATTTGGACCTGCTCAAATATCACACACTGAGGTAGCAAACATTTGATGTAACTTGACCCATCTGCTGGAGAGGGGAAGGCTTCAATATTGCAGGTACAAGGTTTGGTTCATGCTGTAAAGTAAATAGCTTTGGTTTCATTTAAGTTTAAATGACAGAAACTGTGCTAACTGTGAAAATAAATATCAAATAAAAAAAAGATATCCAACATTGTAATCACACTATGCATATAAAATGTTTAAAAACTACAGACCTTACAAACCATATCGGTGCACCAAGATGGGAGGGGTAAAACAAAAATTGACATTGAAATTCAACAATTCTAATACAACTGCACATCTCCACACCCAAGAGTAATTGTCAAAAGGGATGGCTTTGACTTTACCTTTGAACAAATCAGTAACATTTCTACTAAATGTATACTGAGATAGGGGATATTTCTCAAGTTGGTTTTAGTGGATAATCTATTTCACAATATTCAAATAGTTCACCGATTTATATATTAGCTGCAGTGAAATACCCACCCTGTCCAATTTTCAAGGATTTATTTATAACTGGGATTAATTTGAATTCTAGTGGTTTTTCAGTTTTATATTTGTTATTAACAATCAAATTAGGCAACACACTGGCACAGCTGGTAGAGCTGCTGCCTCACAGCACCAGACACCCTGGTTCAATCCTGACCTCAGGCGCTGTGTGTGTTCAGATTGCACATTCTCCTTGTGTCTGCCCGGGTTTTTGCCTTTTTCCTCCAAAATTCCAAAGCCGTGCGGAGTTGTGGGTTAATTGTCCTCTATAAATCGCTCCTAGTCTGGAGTGGATGTGAAAGTGATATAATGGATACAAGGAAATGCAGGCACAAATACAAGCCAAAATGCTGGAGTATCTCAGCAGGTCAAGCAGTATCTCTGGAGAAAATGGATAGGTGGCAATTCGGGTTGGGGTCCTCCTGTAGGGTCCTGACAAATAGTCACCTGTTTATGTTCTCCACAGATGCTGCCTGACCTGCTGAGTTACTCCAGCACGTTGCACCGGTGTAACATGAAACTAGTGTGAATGGGCGATCAATGGTCCATATGGACTTGGTGGGTGAAAGGGCCTGTTACTATGCTAGAAATATCAATCAATCAAATTTGACAGCAAGTGTTCTTGGACCTGTTGGACCATGGGGCATCAAAACTCTTAATGCTTCAGCTAGTTATTTGCATATATGTCTTCCAGCAGGGGGTGCCAGATAGTAACAATCATGGACATGTTTTCCAATCCTTTGCTCAATGCCAACCATTGCTGACAGCCTGGATGAGATCAGCTACTTCAGCACAAGAATCAAACCTGGTATTTCCCTGCACTTAGACAGTTTTACAGCTTTAACATTATTCAACGTGCATTTTGAAGCAGGAAAAATGCAAAATAATTAGTACAGAATTCAATAGCAAAACATTTTAATTTTACACGAACAGCTAAACAAAAATGAAACCATACAGAACATGGATCTTTGTTTCCTTAACAAAATCTACAAAATTACAGCACCAAACTAAAAAAAAAGTCAGTACACGGTCAAGGAAAAAATCTTACAAAAATTGTTAAATATTGCACTTGGTTTCTAGAACAAATTGGATTTTTAAATTTATTCCCAATTTTTAACAAAAAAACAGGAAACTGGATTGAATACTGGACTGCAGAGTCCTTCGTCTTTTAAGTTGGGGATCGACCAATATTGAAGAAATATATAGTTATATTTAAAATTCACAATTAAATTCAGATTCAGCATATATCCGAACTCCATTCAAATATGCGCACTCATGATCTGAAATGAAAATAACCGAGCATGATCACCAATGACCATGTTTGGTCTGCAAAGGGTGTGGAATAATTTTGATCGATCCCTTTAGTTTTTGTAATTTTTTTACTTATTCTATGGAAATCAGGTGTCATACCTGCTTAAGCAATTTGTTGATCCCTAGTTCGGAAAGAAAGAAATAAGGGTTACCCAAATAGAAACATCAAATGCCCTATAATGCCAAATACCCCACAAAACAATTTATACACCAGGGACACTCGCAAAATACCGTGAACCTCAATGCCCTCTCTGGAAAAAAAATGATTAAGAAAATGTAACTAATTAACAGTCAAATCCTTCCACCAAACTACTCCATGTGGGTGCTGCACCTAAGTTTGGCAAAACAGAATAGCATACTTAAACTTTTTTTTACAAAAAGGCCACTTGTGGAATAAGACATTCGCTCCTGCAACTGATTTAACTGTGAGGAGGACATGTGTTCACAACAGAAATGCCCATTTGACCTTGGTGAATAGTTAACGTCCAGTACGAAATGAAGTCCTTCAGACAAGACGCCAATTTTATTTTGTGCGTGTTAACAGGTTAACTAATTCTTGACCTGAAACGTCGGGAAGAGGGTAACAAAATAGAAGGGATGTAATTACGGTCAAATATGGCGGCGGCTATGGTGGAAAATAGGAATTCAAAGTCCAACCATATTTTGCAATCGTCCCTCATTTTGAAACAGTGCAATTTAATCAAAACACAAAAGAATACCAACAATTTGGCAAGTGACAAATTCACCTGAGATTTGTGTGTTTTAGGCAGTCTGAAACACAAAGATACTGTGTATAGTAGAAATGCAACAAATAGTAAAACAAAAGACAGCTCTCCCGAGGAAGGGAAATTAATAGAGAATTTCTTTGCAGTCTTATTCCAAGTTTTTGATCTGTTGCTATTCTACTACATTAGGTTGCAAAAGAACAAGTAGCAACAAATATTGGCTTGAAGGCATTTGATGTTTGAAAAGAAGCCACAATTAGGTTGGTGTTGCAAGGCCAGCCTGAGAAGACAATACTGAGCACGTGCAAAGCAGGTACGGTCCAGGCTACATAACATCAGTGCATTCCATCAGGTTGGTACACTGCTGACTTGATCTTCGAACTGTGCAGACACCAGGCAAAAATCACTAACTTGGTGTCTGCAGTCACCACAAATGAAAATAAAAAACAGCCATCATCAAGACTGAATGGAATATGAAGCGCAACACAAGCACTGAATAATATGTGCAAATTTCAGTTAAGGTTGAGACCCCAGGAAAATGGTGTTAAAAGTCATGCCAAACTGTGGCCACTGTTCACACTTCAGCTGCTTCTTGCAGATGCCCCACGAAAAAGTTACGATTTCTTCTGGCATCTACAGCAGCTTTCCAAGCCACAGATTCCAGCTTTCATTAGCATTGGCTGTCTCTGTCTGTCCATTGTCATAAAGCATCACTGAGCTTCCTTTTTGCCTTGCGTTGAGTCTTCTGCTCTCAACGGTGCCGTGATGCATTTTTAAAACCACAAAAGAACAGGCTCGATGGCCACATAAAGCCCATCAGCGGGTAGAACAATTTGTTGTGTTTGTTTCTTGGTTCTGACTTGACTGATCTGGATTAGGATCAATCTGCAAAGTAGAAGGAGTTTGAAAAATTAATAATAACCCAGCTGACAAGATTTAAATAGAACAAAATTTAAGCACTGAATGTACTAACTTGATGACACTATCTAAGGAAAGTCATGGAGATCTTGCATTTCATGAATAAAATCAGATGGCTGGGATTCGTCTATGAGGAGTAGGCTCAAGCTCAATGTCATTAAAAATTCTATAAAGTTCCTCAAATTTGTATTAATGACTTAATTTCTACAGATTTTTCATAGAAAGCATTTTATCAGGGAGCATCACAGCACGGTTTGGGAGCAGCTCCATCCTAGACTGCCTGAGGTTGCAGAGAATTGTGGACGCAGACCAGGCCATCATACAAACAACCAAACTCCCTTCCATTGACTCCATTTATACATCATGCTGTATGCAGTAAGGCCACCAGCATAATCAAAGTCAACCCTGACTTGAGTCGCACCCTGACCACGCCCTCATCATTTCTTCTCAGTTTCCTCTCGGCTGTTATCAGCTGAGAGCAGTCCTGAGCTACTATCTACCTCATAGGAGACCCTCAAACTATCTTTGATTGGACTTTACTAGGCTTTATCTTGCACTAAACGTTATTCCCTTTATCACATATTTGTGCACTGTGGATGGCTCGATGTAATCAAGTGTTGTCTTTCCGCTGACTGGTTAGCATGCAACAAAAGCTGCACGTGACAATAAACTGAACTCAAACTTAAACCACAATTTATGCTGATTTTGTCATTGGGAGCTTATAATAAAATTGGGAATAGTACTGTTCGAGAGCAGCATGCAAAATAAATAAAATCCTCGACCAGGGTTTGAAGCAAACCATGACATGTTCTTACAGATTTCTTGCATTTAAATTTAAATGCTGGAGGCTTCAAACCATCTTATATGCAGAATAGGCACACAACTTTAAGAAAATACAGATTCATTTATTTTTAATGCATTTCATTCTGTTGAAGTTAAACAAAAAATTGCACTCATAAATCAACATTTTAACAAGAAATTAAAACTGACTAACATGCTGCTCACATATTTTGTAGCAGTAAAAAAAACCCATGATATTGCCATTATTGCTATCAGTGTGAAAGACCCTTCTGCCCAACTCATCCATGCCGATCGAGAAGCCCCATCTAAGCTTGTCCCGTTTTCCTATATTTGGCTAATATCCTTCTAAACCTTTCCTTTCCATGTACCTGTCCAAAGTGTTATAGTACACTGCCTCATCTATCTCCAGGCAGCTCATTCCATATACCCATCTCCTTCGGGTGAATCTATTATTCTGCAAAATTGAAGTATGGGATTTTGCGCATGTATATCTGCAAATCTTAATATTTTCTGTAAGCCAGCAGTGGCACAGGAGTAGAATTGCTGCCTACAGCAACAGAGGCACTGGTTCGATCTCAACTACGGGTAGTCTGTGCATATTTGTACGTTCTCCTTGTGATCGTGTGGGTTTTCTCCAGGTCCTCTGGTTTCCTCTATCATTCTAAAGATATGTAGGTTAATTGGTTTCTGTAACTTGTCCCTAGTGTGTAGGACAAAATTTGTGTGTGGGTGATTGGTTTTCAGCGCGGACCTAGTGGGCTGAAGGGCCCATTTCCACGCTATATTTCTAAACCAAACAGTATTCTCCACCCCCCCCCCCCCCCCCACCCAATTTGGGATTCACCAAACTGCTTCAAATGTACTTAAACCGACGAAAATTTTTGCAAACTAATCACAATAAAATACCATGGGAAACTCTAAAATCTTAATAAGAAGTAGTTTCAACTTTAAATGGTGTACTGAACTATAATTATTGCTTAGTTATTTACGGCCCCAGCAGTTTACTAAATTTAGGTACATGAAGATTAACAAGAAGTGACGAGGAATTCTAGTTTAGCAATGGACATGCTAGATGTCAGGGGAAAGTCTGCAACACCAAGATAGACATGCCTAAACTTTTGAGAGCAGCATATTCTTAGCATCAAAACCATGCCAAATTGTGCTCATTGTAAAGACTATGCTCTGCAAAGCAACAGTTCATTGGACCTGCACATGTAGAGAAAAGATCGGGAGAAGGTTTGGGAACATGTCCCATGTAGATGGGACATGTTGGTTGGCGTAGGGATTTTGTGCTAAAGGGTCCGTTTCCACACTGTATTCCTCTAATTGCAAGTCAATTAATTCAATCTGTACTGAATCCTTGGTGACATCACAATTGTTGTATCTAAAAGATCGTGTTGAGCTGATGTCCAACAACAGCGGTATGCTAAATCCTTGTTGCTAACTTATATGTATATTTTTTAAAAGGTCAAAAGGAGGGGGGCATTTCTTCATTGCTGACACCACATTGTAAGCCTATATAACCTTATGGGTTAATAAAAGGTAGTTTATGTAATTAGAGCAACATTAGGAATATACAAGAGGTGATGCATTTGTGGAATTCTCTGCCACAGAAGGCAGCTAAGGCCAATTCACTGGATTAATCTAAAAGAGAGTTAGATAGAGCTCGATGGGCTAGCAGAATCAAGGGTTATGGGGAGAAGGCAGGCACGGGTTACTGATTGTGGATGATCAGCCATGATCACAATGAATGGCGGTGCTGGCTCAAAGGGACAAATGGCCTCCTCCTGCATCTATTTCTATGAACAGATGGGTAGGTGTAAGAATTGGATGAAAAACAAAAAAGGTTAGATACTGCTGGTGTTGAAAGCTTAAAACTGACAAAAGGAGCTTAATGGTTTATGACATCTCCATATTATTAAATGGATTCAAGAGCTGGAACATGAGAAAATGTTCAAGAAGGAACTGCAGATGCTGGAAAATCGAAGGTAGACATAAATGCTGGAGAAACCCAGCGGGTGCGGCAGCGTCTATGGAGCAAAGGAAATAGGCAACGTTTCGGGCTGAAACCCTTCTTCAGACTCGGGCTGCCGCACCCGCTGAGTTTCTCCAGCATTTTTGTCTACCTTGGAACATGAGAAAAATTGATGACTAAAAGATACCTTGCTTGGATGTAGTTGATTGGGAACATCCAGGATGCAAAAAAAGATGTTTGACATAAGAATTGGACTCTAGACAAGAATCGATATCCAGAAAATCCATGAAAACAGCAGATACATTTAGTAATGGCAAAACTTTGCATGGTCTTCGGTACAGAAATGGATGGAGTGAGAGGTTAAGAAAGGCCTAGGAAGTGCAGCAGAGGCAATGTGACTGGTGTTATAGAAATAGTTGAAGTGATTAGCCTTGTTCCGGATCAACAAGACCAGATTGAATTCTATGACCATTGGTGCACCACATGGATCAGTGCTGGGATGTTAATGTGATATGTAGGAGATACGATTAGTAGGTTTACAGATGACATGAAAACTGAGGATAGGGTGCTGGACTCAACCTTCCTTGAGGATAGCCAGGAATACTGCCCACGGCTACAGTGGGATATCATTCAAATGGAATGTTGGCAGATGGAATTTAATCTTGACAACGGTGAAGTAATGCATTTTAGGTGATCAAAGAGAGCTGGGAATATCCAGTAAGGGTATGAAAGAATGTTACTGAAGAGAACGACCACGAGATAGAATGGCGAAGGTGGTCATATAAAGCATGCGCCTCTTCATAGCTGAAGGCACAGAATACAAGACTTGGGTTTAAAGGCGAGAGGAAAGAGTTCAAAGAGGATTTGAGAAAAGGTTTTTTTTTTAAAGCAGATACTAGTGGATAGCCAGAGGTGAAATGACTTGCAATCACCACATTTAAGAGAGATTTTGACAGGTGCTTGAATAGGCAAGGCATACAAGGATGCAGTTCCCCCTTCCCAGTTCTCCCAGTCTGACTGTCCCTGATTACATTTTAACTGATTGCTTTGTTACATTCTGTGGAATTCTCTGCCACATAAAGTAGTTGAGGCCAGTTCATTGGCTATATTTAAGATGGATTTAGATGTGGCCCTTGTGGCTAAAGGGATCATGGGGTATGGAGAGAAGGCAGGTACAGGATACCGAGTTGGATGATCAGCCATGATCATATTGAATGGCGGTGCAGGCTCAAAGGGCCAAATGGCTTACTCCTGCACCCATTTTCTATGTTTCGATGTTTCTCCGAGCTAACAATGATCTATTCTACATTTTCCTTGATCTACATTCTCTTTGATGTCTCTTTCTCACACTTTATTATCTCTGTATCTCCCCCTCCCCGACTCTCAGTCCGAAGGGTCTTGACCTGAAACGTCACCTATTCCTTCTCTCCAGAAATGCTGCCTGTCCCACTAAGTTATTCAGGCTTTTTGTGTGTATCACTGTTGTTCAACACTACAACTGATGCCAAGATACTTCACGTAAACACTAACAAAATTTGAGCACATAGGAAGTTATTGGCATAAACCTTTGAAAGGCAATTTAGACAATAGACAATAGGTGCAGGTAGGCCAGTCGGTCCTTCGAGCCAGCAGTGCCAATCAATGTGATCATGGCTGATCATCCCCAATCAGTACCCAGTTCCTGCCATCTCCCCATATTCTCAGACTCCTCTATGTTTAAGAGCCCTATCTAGCTCTCTCTTGAAAGTATCCAGAGAACTGGCTTCCACTGCCCTCTGAGGCAGAGAATTCCACAGTTCACAACTCTCTGTGAGAAAAAAGTTTTCTCATCTCTGTTCTAAATGGCTTATTCCTTATTCTTAAACCGTGGCTCCTGGTTCTGGGCTCCCCCAACATCAGGAACATGTTTTCTGCCTCTAGCGTGTCCAAACCCTTAACAATCTTATACGTTTCAATACGATCCCCTCTCACTATTCTAAACTCCAGAGTGTGCAAGCCCAGCCGCTCCTTTCGCTCAGCATACGACAGTCACGCCATCCCGGGAATTAACCTTGTAAACCTACGCTGCACTCCCTCAATAGCAAGAATGTCCTTCCTCAAATTAGGGGACCAAAACTGCACACAATACTCCAGGTGTGGTCTCACTAGGGCTCTGTACAACTGCAGAAGGACCTCTTTGCTCCTATATTCGACTCCTCTTGTTATAAAGGCCAACATGCCATTCGCTTTCTTCACTGCCTGCTGTACCTGCATGCTTACTTTCATAGACTGTGAAACAAGGACTCCCAGATCCCGTTGTACTTCCCCTTTTCCCAACTTGACACCATTTAGTTAGTAATCTGCCTTCCTGTTTTTGATACCAAAGTGGATAACCTCACATTTATCCACATTACACTCTATCTGCCATACATATGCCCACTCCCCCAACCTGTCCAAGTCACCCTGCACTCTCATAGCATCCTCCTCACAGTTCATACTGCCACCCAGCTTTGTGTCATGTGCAAATTTGATAATGTTACTTTGAATCCCTTCATCCAAATCATTGATGTATATTGTAAATAGCTGTGGTCCCAGCACCGAGCCTTGCGGTGCCCCACTAGTCACTGCCTGCCATTCTGAAAGGGACCCGTTAATCCCTACTCTTTGTTTCCTGTCTGCCAACCAATTTTCTATCCATGTCAGTACTCTACCCCCAATACATTGTGCCCTAATTTCACCCACTAATCTCCTATGTAGAACCTTATCAAATGCTTTCTGAAAGTCCAGGTACACTACATTCACTGGCTCTCCCTTGTCCATTTTCCTATTAAATCTTCAAAAAATTCCAGAAGATTAGTCAAGCATGATTTCCCCTTCGCAAATCCACGCTGACTCGGACCGATCCTGTTACTGCTATCCAAATGAGCCGCTATTTCATCTTTTATAATTGACTCCAGCATCTTCCCCACCACCGATGTCAGGCTAACTGGCCTATAATTCCCTGTTTTTTCTCTCCCGCCTTTCTTAAAAAGTGGGATAACATTAGCTACTCCTGAGGAACTGATCCTGAATCTATAGAAGATTGGAAAATTATACACGGTTTGAAGAGCCACTTCCTTAAGTATCCTGGTATGCAGATCATCTGGCCCTGGGGATTTATCAGCCTTCAGTCCCATCAGTTTACCCAACACCCTGGCTAATGTGGATCTCCTTCAGTTCCTCTGTCACCCCATATCCTCTGGCCACTTCTACATCAGGAAGACAGTTTGTGTCCTCCTTAGTGAAGACAGATTCAAAGTACCTGTTCAACTCATCTGCCATTTCCTTGTTTCCCATAATATATTCACTTTTTATAATCCAATTGGTAATGAGGGGGGTTGGGAAGATTTAGAGAATTTGTTAGTTTTGGACATGGGCGGCTGAAGGAATGACCAGCTAAAGTAGGAAGTGCAAGAGGCCAGCATTAGTGAAGAATAGATGTCTCAGCGTATTAGAGGAAGACTCAGAGGTGGAAGGTGACACGATGAAAGACGGTGTGTGAATATTACTTCCATTGGTACATATTTGGATGGGTCAGTAATAAAAATGGCAAATAGTGCTGGTTTGGAAAAATAACACAGGGTCACAATTGTTGAAATTAAGCAACTGTTTTGTTTCACGATAGCTCTAAGTAATTGTTACGTTTTTTCATCTCTGGGCTGCCTGTACTGCCCAATAAATTTAGACACGAGCACACCTACTGCCCATGGAGATACATAATGGTGACAGACACAGAGATGTGGCCAGATATACATAGAAAGTCCACATCCAGCAATTGCTGGAGAGCAATAAAGACTACAACTTGAAAGGGTCCTGACATGGTGCTTACAAAGCCAACTTCTTTCTTTGTTGCAATTGCTAATCTTCAAATGAGATCTTAAGGATGGAGTGGACAAGGATTCCACATGCATAGAGATAAATGAATCTTCTGATCCCAAGATAGGAACATTCTCCCAACAAAGGACAGATGATGCCCATGTCTGATCAAAGGAAGTTGGATTCAGATCACCAAATCAGAGTATCAGAAATGAGAACCTCACAGTGCGCGTCCAGTGTATTAACACACACAATTGTGGAAAGGTCTGAGGGAGACCTGAGAAGAGTTTTTTTTTTGTTAAGGGTAGGTCAAAGGAGCCAGACATCTGGTCTATGGAAATTAAGGCACAAGTTCTTGCAGAAACATCCTTCACATCTTTCCCCAAATCATGCTCTCAACAGTCATGGTTTAAACTGCAGAACCTCCTCTGGCCTTATTACCTTGGATATGGAGCTTGGAAGTAGGGACAGTTGTCTACTTACATTGGCGCAGGACCAGTTAGAGTAGTTAGAGGTGCCAAACATAATAAAGATCCAACAACTGTTTATGTTTTCTCTTTGTTCCCAAGTGCAAGAAAAACACATATCATAACGTTAAATGCCTTCCAAAACAAGTTCTAATTTAATTAATTATCTATACCCAGAGATTCCAACTACTAAGAGGTTCATATCTCTTACTCTTCCAACTGAACAAAAATATTTACCTCTGAATACACAGGTGGAGGCTGGTACCTAAATTCCTGGATGTAGGCAAACAATGGTCCCTCGAACAATCTTTCTAATTCATCCCGTACTGCCGTTGTAGCCAGATTATTTCGTCGTTGCTGCTCGGATACAATTTCTGAATAGCTGGGCGGAGCTAAAATTAAACATAGTCAATGGTCATTATTTAAAATGGCCAGCAATTAGTCCAGCCCACTGTGGTGACAATATTGCTTAAAATACCAAACTTCTATTTCATCAGTTAAATAACGATCAGTTTAATTAGTTGTTACACAACATCGCTGTATCTATTTGAAGGTCTTTCTGTTTGTTGTAACTCCACTTGAGAACATAAAACAATATAGCATAGGAACGGGCCCATCAGTCAACAATATCCACACTCAACTTGATGCCAAGTTAAATTAATCTCCTCTACCTGCATAGCCCTCCATAGTGATGTGCCTATCCAAACGCCTCTTACACTGGCTTGCAAAAACTTTCATACCCCTTGAACTTTTCCACATTTTTAATCACGTTACAACCACAAATGTAAATGTATTTTATTGGGATTTTATGTGATAGACCAAAACAAAGCGGTGCATAATTGTGAAGTGGAAGGAAAATGATACATGGTTTTCAAATTGTTTTACAAATAAAAAACTGAAAAGTGTGGCGTGCAAAAGTATTCAGCCCCCTTTACTCTGATACCCCTAAATAACATCCAGTGCAACCAATTGCCTTCAGAAGTCACCTAATTAGTAAATAGAGTCCACTCGTGTGTAATCTAATCTCAGTATAAATACAGCTGTTCTGTGAAGGCCTCAGAGGTTTGTTAGTGAACATTAGTGAACAAACAGCATCACGAAGCCCAAGGAACACACCAGACAGGTCAGGGATAAAGTTGTGGAGAAGTTTAAAGCAGGGTTAGGTTATAAAAAAATATCCTAAGCTTTGAACATCTCACGGAGCACTGTTCAATCCATCATCTGAAAATGGAAAGAGTATGGCACAAATGCAAACCTACCAAGACATGGCCGTCCATCTAAACTGACAGGCTGGGCAAGGAGAGCATTGATCAGAGAAGCAGCCAAGAGGCCCATGGTAACTCTGGAGGAGCTGCAGAGATCACCAGCTCAGGTGGGAGAATCTGTCCACAGGACAGCTATTAGTTGTGCCCTCCACAAATTGGGCCTTTATGGAAGAGTGGCAAGAAGAAAGCCATTGTTGAAACAAAGCCATAAGAAGTCCCGTTTGCAGTTTGCCACAAGCCATGTGGGGGATACAGCAAACATGTGGAGGAAGGTGCTCTGGTCTGATGAGACCAAAATTGAAGTTTTTGGCCTAAATGCAAAACGCTACGTGTGGCGGAAAGCTAACACTGCACATCACCCTGAACACACCATCCCCACTGTGAAACATGGTGGTGGTAGCATCATGCTGTGTGGATGCTTTTCTTCAGCAGGGACAGGGAAGCTGGTCAGAGTTGATGGGAAGATGGATGGAGCCAAATACAGGGCAATCTTGGAAGAAAACCTGTTAGAGTCTGCAAAAGACTTGAGACTGGGGCGGAGGTTCACCTTCCAGCAGGACAACGGCCCTAAACATACAGCCTGAGCTACAATGGAATGGTTTAGATCATAGCATATTCATATGTTAGAATGGCCTAGCCAAAGTCCAGACCTAAATCCAATTGAGAATCTCTGGCAAGACTTGAAAATTGCTGTTTACAGACGCTCTCCATCCAATCTGACTGAGGTTCAGCTATTTTGCAAAGAAGAATGGGCAAACATTTCAGTCTCTAGATATGCAAAGCTGGTAGAGACATACCCCAAAAGACTTGCAGCTGTAATTGCAGCGAAAGGTGGTTCTACAAAGTATTGATTCAGGGGGGCTGAATACTTTTGCATGCCACTTTTCCGTTTTTTATTTGTAATAAAAATTGGAAACCATGTATCATTTTCCTACCACTTCACAATTATGCACCACTTTGTGTTGGTCTATCATATAAAATCCCAATAAAATAGATTTACGTTTGTGGTTGTAACGTGACAAAATGTGGAAAAGTTTTGTATATGCTACTATTGTAAGCGTCTCTAGGCACCACCACCCATTGTATAAAATACATCATCCTGACAATATCATTTAAACTTTGCTGCTCTCACCTTATAGTCATGCCCTCTAGCCATGGACATCTCCAAGATGTGAGACTCTTGCTCATTGCTACTTCTAAGTGGTTGTTTGACCCAGCTGACAAATAGTGAGAGATATTTGTGATGGATTTCAAACTTTCTGGAGTTTTCACCTACCTTCAGGTCGTTCAGGCAGTGCAAGACTCAACCAGTTCAAATTCATGCTACACTGGCTGCTGACGCTGGATGTCCGGCTCCCGAAGGGATGCAAAGGAATCGTTCCAATGACTAGTGGTAAATTTAAAGTTAAATTCATTGCCCCTGGGATGTCCACATAGACCTATGAGAGAAAAAAATAGGGAGATTTTAATTGCCGATTCATTCTCCTTCTCCTTTCTATCTTTCTCCCCTTGCCCCTCATCTTCAGAGGGTGGTAACTCGTGTTGGAGCATGGTTCCAATGGCAGCAGCCCAGCCCTGTGGTACCTCACCCAAGTGGCTACATTTCACATGAACACCTGGATAATGAAGGTGGTTGTGCCATTACCGGGGTCCAACTAATACAGTTTCCAATATATTTCCATACACATGCACTTCCAGCATGCCCGCTGGATAGCAATCTGTAGAACAGGAAACTTCATCAGTTTTGTTAGGCAAATATTAACCCCTGAATTTTGGAAACATTGAGGCCAAAAGTAGTGCCTTCACCAATGTCCGGCTGATATCATTCATATTGGTAGAACTGGAATCAAAACTGTGAGAGCTTCCCTGTCTGTGAAGCTCACAACGTACTCTGGTATTCATCAGCCCTGTGAGCTTTGGGAGAAGGCACTGCAATTAACCCCAGAATGCTCCGCTACTGAAAACACAAGGTTAAATGCCAAGAGTTGTATTCAGAAGTATATTGGTACATTATTAAAACTTGGGTCTCTCCTCGAAAAAAGTTTGTATTTGAAAGCAACTCATCTACTTTTGTAGACTTTCAGAAATACTCTGTGTGCAGTTTTGGTTGTGTGTGTTCAAATAAGAATTATCTTCCAATGGTTTTGATTCTTGTTCAATACTGGATAGCTGCTAATAGTAACTTTAATAGTTCACATGAGGTAACCACATTTCATTCGGGACCCCAAATAGTTGCAGGTTATTTAATACAAAGGGCATCACAGATCCTGTCTTCAATTTATGCTTCTATATCGATCACTGGAGTTGGAGGTAAAGTTTTTGATAAGTGATTACAAACTCCAGCTGATTTTTCTCATGAATTCTTCATTCAGATTAATGTGGGGAATCCAAATATTATGTCAGTTAAGGATGACTAATCTTTACGGAGGGTGTATGTAGAATCTGCGACTTCGGTATATGGTGTATGGTACTGTTTTTAAACACTCTAGCCTTGCACTTTCATTTCAAGGAAAATTACACAAAAATTAAACAATTTAAATTTACATTCATACATCCACAGGGAGTTGAAAAGTGCATTAGATTAGGATTGTCTACGAAGTGGAGGGAAAACAAAAACAATTGACTGGAGTTTTAATGCAGAACTATTTTCTAATTCAGAACAAATATCTTCATTTCTGAATCGTTGTAGAGCTTTACAGAAAGGAAAATTTTAATTTGACCACACAGTAACAAGAGTTGCATTTCTTTAAAAAAAATGTTGTTGCTGCTATATTCTCTGTAGGAAACCACAGTATATCCTTAAGCTCACACACTTTTGGAGAAAGACGTTAACGAGGTTAGATTTTTAAACCTTGTAACGCACCCTAGAATGGTCATGGTTAAACTAGCTACCGAGGAATTAAAAAAAAGTGCTTACACTGGCAAGTTACCCGAGAAAGGACAAATTCTTCCAAAATATAAAATGACACTATTCCCAAGACAGTGAGTTTCCAATCTCAACTGGGCCAGCACAGGAGGGATAAGTGGAAGCTAACTGTCTCCCCTTAAGAATAATTAAAAAAAAATGTTTCAACAGTTTTAAAAACAGGGCAAGTCACCCCGCGCACCTCCTGACAGCCGGTTACAGAGCGGCATTGGCCTGGGAGCAGGTCACCTTCACGCCCTCTTGGCCGGGATGTAGTGCGGGTTGATCTAGAGAAGGGAGAAAATAGTTTTTTAAATGGGAAAGAAATATACACAAACATTAAAAAGACACTAAATTTTTTTTTGTCTCTACAAACACCTGCATTCACAAACGTTACCTGGGAAAAAGGGAATTTTGCACTCTTCAAGCTTACAGCAGGAAACCTAAAAAGGGTTAGGAAAATATCAAGAGCATGAAAATTTCCCATACAGTTTCTTGGGCCTTCCTTGACAGCCAATTTCACACCTTGGGCACATTATTCGGAGGGAAACTGGCTGCTAAAGGATCCCCAGTTATCTACGATGTTCCTACAACTAAACATACTTAACCAAAGGGATGGGGAAAAGAAGAAAATGAAAAGGTGAACAGAAATTGAAGCAAGAAAATGATAACACGGTAAACCACCTTCTTTAAGAGGTCCGCCGGTGTTACCAATGAAATGTTTTTCATGTCATCATTTAGCAATGTCAGCACACAATTCAACACCTACCGTTAGCGAGTACTCCACGTGAATTATACTGCAGTCTACAATCGACGGCGACACTGGTGGAATTTTCAGTAGTTTTCCATTCCAACTTTCTGTTTTACCAGACGACAGTGATTCTCCTCTCAAGTTGGCTACAAGGTGTTTAACTTCCTTCATTTTCCCTTTGGCATAGAAAGTCTGTGTTTGGTAAATGGCTGCCTTTGGCACTACCATACGGGAAGAACAATTCTCAATTTCTGCAAATATATGAATTGATTCACCTGCACAAGAAAAGATACACAGTGCACAATGTAATTTGTGTCACTATGTCTAGAATATGTATTCAGTCTCATTAAAGACAATAATTTAAAGTGCCATTTAAACAACATATATTCATCAACATGTATTATCAACGTAAACATCAGCAGTCTTCTAAATTGATAGTATTTGTGCTTTAACACAGTCTACACTGTTTAACAATGGTAATATTAACAGCATTGATCCCAGTACGAGTTATGGAAATCTGAACCCATTTTATTATCTTCATAGTAAAAATGTGATGGAACAAAATAAGTAAATATATTTTAATTTACTAATAAATTAAAAATAAAAGATTTGGAAAGAAAACAGATTAATTAACTAAATATGTTGCCTACAGCCATCACGAAATAACTCTGTGGATAATCTCTCTGACTTTGACTCTCTGCCCAAGATTGGTGACTCACTCTGGTATCAGCCATCCTCTAGTATTTGATCAGGCCAAAATCAAATCTTGGTTGGAAGACTTGGAAGCTTGCGGGCTATTCAATAAAGGTTAACTGACAATAGTCAAGCCTAATCCTCCCCTCAACAGAATTTAAGACAGCTATAATTTTCAGTAAGGGCAAGTTGAAGTACGACTGATTTGACCAAAATTGGGAACAAGAAAGCCAATTATTTCCCCCTCCCCTCAGCCATGTCCATTTGTGATGAATACAATTGAAGCACCAATCCAGCTACCTGGCTGATTCATTAATTAATCAAAGACCAAGGATTGAAATAATTTTTCAGTGCTCCAGATTTTTACCTGGTGTGTAGCCCTTGCGTTCGATTTTGGCACTTAGGGATATTGGGCCTGAGGAACAGAACCAGCAACAAAGAGTTTTCTCTTTTGTGCCTGCCTGTGGTGACTGCAAAAAGAACAGAAAGCACAGTAAATACCCCTGCTCCCTTCAGAATAGACAGTCTCTCAGGATGACATATGGTGGTACATTAATAGCAAACTAGCTAACAATCTATGCTATGCACTTTCAAGTGCAAGATATTAATGGTTTATATGGAGCAGTGCACAAGTGGTGCATAATGCCCGTCCCCTTAACTGGTGGATAGTATTCTACATATTGTCTAGACAAGTTAAAATGAATGCAACTTAAATATTATAGAACTTTTGGTAAATTCCCAACATCAGATGTAATTTAAAAAAACAATTGTGAGCATTGTTCACAAAGGTGACCTCCACTTCATGAATATTTGCACAAATTATCAAGGAAATCAACTCTTCAAAGTCACCATCCTTTAAGTCTTATCAGATTTTGGGGAATACAATTTTTAATTAAAGCCCAATATATTTGTTTCAGCCTGCAAAAAAAGAGCACTAATTCTCCCAATGTTAAATCACAAGAACTGCATTATGCGGGCAAGTCAGTGTCTAGATTAAACCATGATGATATCTGTTGTGGCACATTCATACATTTACACGGTATGTCCAATGCTCCAATTTCCAATATATTTTCTAGCCTACTTGACAAAAGTCACAATATTTCCCATTTATAACTTTGATGTTTCAGTTTATCCATTCTCAACAAAGTGTTTATTTTAGTAATTATATTGCTCAATTTAGAGTTGGACTTTGAATATAAATTTGGCGATGGCAAGGTTAGAGGAGTTTACAACTTCTCAGTGTTTTGTTTTAAATCTTGATAACAGGATTTGTTTAGCAGTTATTCTTCATTGGGGATCTTTTATCACTGTCGTGGAGTTAATTCTTTCAAAATCTTGAAATCTATTAAATATTCAATATCAATTGGTCATAACTTAAAATACTATACCAAGCTATTCACAATAATGGAATGTCTATATTTACTCTATGAAGAATTTAATAATTGCTATCTGGTGTTTCAGACATTAGATATATATATGCGTTGTAACCACTTGGTTTTAATTACAGGGCCCTACTGTGCATTCGAGTTAAAAATGGACCTGCATGGAAAGTGTGCTAAATTTCACAG
Organism: Raja brachyura; assembly: GCA_963514005.1. The sequence continues at coordinate 82,904 of CAUPSL010001216.1, read as the reverse complement.
TGAGAGTTTTCCGAAGCTTTCAAACACTCACCAGCAACAATGGTGTGTTAATGTCAATGTGTTCAAAGACTGTAAATTCTTTCTTCACTTTCATTACCAACATCCACGGCCTGTGCAGTTCAGCTTTTACCCAATAGCGCACACTGCCATATTTGCCTTCAAAGGAGGTAGCTAATGGTCTGTCAGGAAATAAAGAACCAGTCAATGGCAGCAACTAATAGAACAACACAAGTCGACTTCTTTGGGATCAACCAATCCAACAAAGCCTTTCAAAATTCAGAGAGGTTGCCCTGTTGAAATTATTGTAATTATATGTGGCTAGGAACCTTCACTGTACAATTGAAGATGTTCAGTTTCTGATATAGTAGGGTGGAAGAGAAGATGATGCACACTAGGAAAATGAATTCAGGAACTGTCAAAAGTTCTCCTTTAGCTTACTTTCCTCTGGTTTTGCAGGGCACAGATGCAAATAAGTTATTTTCACTGGGTTGGAGAGAACAAACCTGCTGATAAATATCCAATTGAAAAATTCAGAGAACAACAAAGTGCTGAAAATGGGAAACTCGCTACCGCAAGGAATAGTTCAGGTGTTCAGCATTTTAGAAGAATTGGCTCAACAAAAGTAGAATGGAATAGTCATTCTGATAGAGTTAGAAGAATGAAACTGTAGGACAGACCCATAGGGCCAAATACCCTGCTTCTGTGCTGTACACCTTCTGTAATTCTATGTTGATTTTCACATGGAATGATCACAAAAAAAATGGAGCCCAGAATAGACTCATTTGAATTTAAAAATTCAGTAGCAGGAAAACCTTAGAGCTGTTACTCTCAAAGGAGAAGGACATATGGTCTGAACAGGCATCTTCATTAGAATCACAAATAAGTCTAGGGCCTCTCTATGGTCAATAAGGAAAATCACCCAAAACACAGATTTATAACAGAAACCTACAATTATTTGAAAATATTTATATTTCCAGAAGAACATAGGAAGGAAGCAAAACATTAAAAGTCCAAATCTTACATTTGTGGAAGCTCAAAGCTGAATGGATATTCGTGTCTGCCTGAAGGTATTGTGGTGAGGTCTTCTTCAGAATCATCATCATCTAAAACATTTACAAAATAATTTAAATTAGCAAACATGTCATTTTACGTACCAAAAGAATCAGGTTTAAAAAAAGTTATAGAACATTGGAATTTGGAACATACAAGTAAAATAACATTGATTTAAAAAAAATAACTGCAGCACAAAACATAGTAATTTCTGGCATAAATTATTCTTATCAAAGGATGCAGATGTGCTAGAAGTATATTTCCCTGATCTGTTAATTATCACCCATTTTAATGAATTTGATGGAACACGTTACGCCAGATCAGGTAAGGACAGATTCTTTTCCGAAGGACATTATATATATATTTTTAAAACAATAACCTGATCATTTCATTGGTACATGACTGAAGCTGGCTCTACTTCCAGATAGATTGAAGTTTTTGAACTTTAGTTTCTGGTCACCATGGATTCAAATATATGACTAGATCGATAGCTGATGGCCAGTAATTTACACTATACTACAATACCACCCGATGCATAGTTAAACGTGTAATGAAAAGCCAACCAGGACCCGTTTTAATTGATACCATTTGTGGTTTAATTCACTGTATCCACAAATGTTAAGGGCATATTATTATTTCATGGGCATCAGTGGGAATTCTGTATCAGTCGCTCATTCTGGATTGCCCTGAAAAGTCACCTTCATCGCAAACTACTGGTAAAAGCTTTATTCAACTAGCTAATTAAGACAGACGCCAGTTAAGATATCTCCACAATAATGTGTGGCCTGAGTCAGGCACACGGCATTCCTGCTTGGTTGATTTACTTTCATGGAGGACATTATTTCACCTTATTTTGCTGAAGCAATAAAGTTTGGAGCATTAGCCAAATAACTTTTGAGTTTGTTTGCAAATTAATAGTGAATGCAGGAAAGACAAGTCACAGTCTGGCCCTTCCCTCTTCTCCCCTCTCCCATTGGGCAAAAGGCACACTTGATTCAGGGACAGTATCTTGCCAGCTGTTATCTGACAACTGAACCATCCTATAATAACAAGAGAGCAGTCCTGAGTCTTGAACTACTATCTACCTCGTTGGAGACCCTCGTACTATCGTTGATCAGACTTTAATGGCTTTATCTTGCACTAAACGTTATTCCCTTATCGTGCATCTGTACACTGTGAATGGCTCGATTGTAATCCTCTATTGTCTTTCCACTGATTAGTTTGCACGCAACAAAAGCTTTTGACTGTACCCCGGTACACGCGACAATAAACTAAACTCAACTAAAGACTTACAAAAAAACGTGTTCTTTTAATTATACTGGTTAGTGTGGAATTAGCAACTTCCTTCTGGCTCCCAGCTACCGACAGCACCCAGCCTCACTGTACCCCTATTGGAGATGGGGAATGAACAGTGAAGCTTATTGTTTGGAGTTACTAGGCGAACTCCAGCGAGTTGGTCCTATCAGGAACCTATGTCCCAGTAGCTCCACCCCGCACAGTTACCGTTGAGCCTTCGGGGATTTATAATTTTACGATAAACAACTTGACCTTCCTTATTCTCTTCAATGACGCGACCTTAACTCAAACTACTTCATTTCCATATTAAGCTATATATTTTCTGGCGAACACCACGATTTACAGGGCAAAATAATGTAGACCAATTCTGTGACAACCTGATGCTGGCTTCCATTTACTGGTGACCCTTTCCAACAGTGCACCTGTCCCATTTGAAAATTCCCTTTCCACATTATCTAACACTGAAGAGGGAATTTAAAAGGCATGGTTTGAATAGGACTCATTAGCTTTAGTAACATTTTTGCAAGGACACCATCACATCCAATTATGAACGATTAGCTACATTTAAGGATTTAAATAATATATATATATTCAGCAGATATATTTAAGGACTGTGCATTTTGCATTAAATCAGTAAACCCCCTTTGTGCAGTAGCTGCTTTCCAGCGAGATCGTGCTCCAGATTCGTTGCCTTTCTTTTCTCCGCCTTTTCTGCCAGCTCAGCAGACTGAGCTTTTTTTGCAGTGGAGCGGTAAACAAGTAGCGAGCTGTCAATCAGGTCGGCTGTGAGCGGAGAGAGCCGGCCTGAACCGGTGCGAACAGCCCAGCGCAGCCGCATCCACATGGTATTCATCAGCGACAGGACACACAGCACACTGGCTGAGAGGCTGGCGTCGGGGCAATGGGAGGGGCATGCTTAACTTAGCAGTGAGCAGTCATTGCAAGGCAGCTCTGCAAATCCCAACTGCATGTGCAGCTTCTTCAAGTGCATTGCACAAAATAGCAACCCCCCCCCCCAAGAAAAATAATTAAATGCTCTCAAACGTCAACGTTTTTTTTAAATTAAAACCCTCTCAAATGTCAATGCATTTTAAAAAAGCTCACAAATGTTAATGCATTTCCAAAAAAAGCTCTCAAACGACAATGCATTTTAATTCCTACTCAGTCCCACCTCCAGTCCAAATATTTAGGACCTGTAATTTGCAAAATTCTTATATAGAGTTGCTGTCAGAATTTATGTCATGTTCGTATTTAGTGATACGGCCCAACTTGCCCACACAAGCCAACATGTCCCAGCTACACGAATCCCGCCTGCCTGCATTTGGCCCATGTCCCTCTAAACCTGTCCTATGCTATGGAGAATATAGTCATTGCTTTTACTCACATTAATAAAATGTATGCAATAAAATTGAATACAATGCAAATTGCATATTTTCTCCGCGATGTATTTTTACTAAGTCAGTATTTGGCTGTTGCCCTCCCTGAAACATTTTAAACTCTTTATTCTGAAAGGGTTATTTTTTTCCGAATGTGACTTGAGGCAGGAGGGATGTGACTGGCAACTCCATTGACTAATGAAAAGTTAACAGCGCCTTAGCAACAGTCTAACAAATAGCAGGGCCAATCGGCGCTCTGGGGAGGGGCAAGTGCACCGAATCTTAACTGAGCGACAGAAACTTGAGTAAGATAATAATGAACGAAAGCTCACTTGCAAAAAAAAGGAAAATGTTAAATTCTTATTGCAAACATTCGAAGACGCTCATTGCCTTCTCTAAGCTACCACATGCGTGTCAATAACTATTTTTTAGAGATGGCAAATAAAATGAATCAATTTACTCAATGGCACAATACAAATTATTTTCAACTATGTTCTTACATATTAAGTAAAACGCAGCGAGTTCAAAGTAAACGTATATGCAAACGAGCAAAAACATCTGTATTCAATGCATCAGTGCTTTCCTAACATAAATGGCAACACTGGAATAGAATATCACAATTTCATTGCAAAACTTAATATTATGGCACGGCATCAAAATCACAAAAATGTGTGGGGAGAACGTATAATTTAATGCAAAATGAAAATTTTCACTGGCAATGTACCTATCATACGAAGGTGTAAAGTAGCTATTGCAAATTGTTTTTCTGCAAAAAGCATGAAGTCATCCTCACCATCTGACAGTGTGGACCAATGAGCGAAGAGAAGTCTCACAGCAACCTCCCCCCCCTCCCCCAATACTTGTCCCAAACAGGATTGAACCGCTTTGAACAAAGGGTGGAAACTTAGGAAAACAACTAACCATTTAACTAACCATTAAAATAAAATGATACAGTAGCTACATTAGATTTGCAAAAGCAGAATGCAAAACTTGTACTGTCAACGTTATTGCGACAAGATATGTTCTTGTATAAATCCACTGAATAAAATTCATTTGCTGTCATCTAAGTGAAATTCGAATGTTAGGTGTTACTGTATGTTGCTGTACATGATAAATTTAGATTAAATAGTAGCGTCGTCTGCAATTGATAGTCACTACATTAGCTGTTTGTATGAAAAAAAACATGTTAAATTATGACAAAGTCACGGATTTAACGTGGAAGCCATTGCATGCAGGCAGGGCATTATATAAAGTACTGCAGTTATCAGATTTTTTTTACTGTAACATTTCTGCATGGTTCTCAAGATCTAAGAAGGAACAAAAAACTCAAAGCTTGGGAAAAACAAAAAGCTTGGAATTTGCTTCGCTGCGATTCTGCAGATGTGAATTTTGGGTTGTATCACGAATTACATAACGATGGGGCTGTTGTCCACAGGGAGAAAAGGGGGTTGAAATCTCAACGAATCGGTGAGATAGAATTGTAAAACAAAATAAGTGAGATATTAACAATTTATTTCAGTGGGCTTGCTATCCAGCCTGGTCAAAGTCCCACCACTTTTGACAAACAAACTGCCAGTGAAAAGTGATCCGCAGGATGTCGAACTTTTGCATCCATAGTGTCTTTATGGATGGATAATATTATGCTATTTTCTTGTACATGACCAGCGACGTGCTCTCCGACATTGCTAACACCTTACACTAGAGTTACAGTGAGATACAAAGACTCGGTACAGCGCAAACTTGCAGATCATATTTTAAGCCATTCCATATATTACATTCCAAGCTTACCTCTCTCGTGTCCGATTAATGGGTCTTTGTGGTTGAAATACTCCACTTCTTCCGTGTAGTTTTGAGTGTAGGCAGTATTAGAACCAGCATTTCGCGATTCTGTCCAGCGCACTTTCGCCTGTCCTCTTCCATGGATTGCAAGAGATCTTACCCTGATTTCACCAGTAACTTCGATAGTCACTCGTCCGGAGACTGAATCTCCGCTGGCATATACGGGGATATTGTTCTCATTAGGACAGTCATAGCTTATTGTAAAACTCCTCACCTTTCCCAGCACCATGGTTATATATCTATCTATATATCTATATGTGTGTGTGTGTGTGAGCGAGTATAAAAATGTACAAAAATGGAGATCTGAAAAATGGGATCTTCACCACTGATCAATGCCTTTGGCTGCAAAAGCTGCAGGCGCGACCAGTGGGATATTAAAATCGAGCATCTGGATCCGGACAGTCGGTGATGCTGTGCCCCGGCTTTTGGTCTGTACAAAAGACGGGGGTATCATACCTACCACCTCACTTAAAACGGTTTTTGTGAAAAACAACCCGAGTGCGCCTGTGCGTGATTCACTCTGCTTCCGCCTTGAGAGTGCAGGGCTGCTGCCAGCTGATCAACAGCTGATTGAGGTCATTCCCAAATGCTCGCTTTCTCCCTCCATCCCAGCAAAGCAAGAGACAGGCAGGATCATCAAATGCAACAAAATTCACGCACGTCTTTGCCTATGCACCATTTTTTTGTTCCAAAATTCATCACATCAGCCTTCACTATGCTTTTTTATTAAATCCCCAGCCTTTTTTTTTTGCATCGACGCGCATACAAAAGGCAATTAATGCAACCAATTCAATGCACACATGGCGCCACACCGCGGCTTGAAGGATCACATAGGATGCATCCGCAGGGCCTTGAGCATTGCATTTTTGGTCATTTGAATGCGAATGGAACTTTTATTCCGCAAACTAAAATAAACGCGGTGATTACGAAAGGATATTTATTGTAAGACCATAGAAAACTTCCAGCCAGGGTTGCTGCAATTGCTGAACCCAGCACCAGAGACGCATAATTCTCTTCCAGTTGGTCTTCTGTATCTTCCGCCACCTCGTGGTCGTTTCAGGTAATAGTCAATTACAAACTTACATATGAGGTCATCTTAGTTTTAGTATTTATTTTATATTCTGCATACTTCCCTAACTCACTTCTGAATCTGTTTTTTTAGCCTTTTTTTCACATTCGAAAATTTCAGTTACCGATTCCAAAATCTTTATTTTCAATGAGCATTGTTGAGTTAAAGGTTGCAAAATGGAACATTGGAAGATGAAATCTATCCACACAGTTGTATTTGGTTTCTCCTTTTAATATTTGACCCAGGAACAGGAGTAGGCATTCAACTTGAATCAATACTACCTCTCAGCTATATTATGAGTAAATATGTATCTGAATTGCATCTATCTAGATTGATTCTATATCAAGCAATTTTATTTTTCAAAATCTAGCGAACTTTTTTGATTTTGTTTAGGTGACCCATCCTTAATATTGTAATGGGGATTATTCCCGATTCCTATCGCCTTTCGTGCAAATAACATCTTCCTGACATCACCCTGGTATGCCATAACTTTAAAGTTATGTCCATTATTCTGAATTCCTCTACTGAAAAAAATGGATCTTTTCCCTAAACAATATAATTTTGATCATATTACATTTCCATCAGATAAAAATCTAGAAACTAATTCATAAAGATGCAGGAAACATGAATGAAGTAAAACCTGCTGAGTCCCTCAAGCAGTTTGATTTTGCACCTTGAACCAACATTCAAAGAAATGTCTTTCGAACAGCAGAATTATCATGGTGATTATGTTATTGCAACGTGTGTAGTAAATAACTGCAGATGCAGGTTTAAATCAAAGATAGACATGAAATGCTGGAGTAACTCAGCGGGACAGGCAGCATCTCTGGAGAGAAGGAATTGGTGATGTTTCAGGTCGAGACTGATCGGGTCGGGTCTGCAGAAGGGTCTCGACCCAAAACGTCACCCATTCCTTCTCTCCAGAGATGCTGCCTTTCCTGCTGAGTTACGCCAGCATTTTGTGTCTATGTTATTGAATTAGTTGTTCAGAAGAGAATCCTCGATTTCTAATCTAGAGAAAATTAGTTTAAATTCCTGAAGACAGCTGGAGAATTTAAAATCTCATTTAAGAATTTCTATATAAAATTTAGGGTCTTATCATAACCGTGATCATACAACCTTGTAAGTGCAAGAAATCTTATCTGATCTTGCCTTGAAGGCAAATGTAGGAGTGGCAGAGCAAGGCTCCCATTCATTTCATAGCAGGGGAATGAGGGATGTGGAATGGAAGCTGGCCTTGCCAATAGTACATGTCTTCTGAGGATTATTTAAAACATCTTACTTTCATGGCACCAGAATACATGTGTATTAATGGAACAATTTGTGTTATAGTTCTGTTGAATCTAAATATGGATGAACAAAGATGTCTGGCCCATACAAACTTAATAAGTTAACTCAATTCCAAGTTTCTTCCATCATATCATCCAATATTTTGACATATTCCAAGAATGTTGCCTTCATTACTAAATTCAACCCTTTGTTCCTTTGTTCCACCCCCCTAATTTAGCTGGGAGCAATTATCAGGAATATACCCAAGAATCTTATAGTGCCTACAGTACATCACACTATACGTCTTCATTATCTACTACATTGAATTTTGCTGCCCTTATGTAGTAGAAAAACAATACTTGAAAGCACAGGAAGCCCATGCTTTTCCAGTTTATTTTGCACTTCAACTCTATAATGAGCAAATAAGTATTGAGGTTTGTCCCTGAACATTATACTGGTTCTCAAAAGTCGTCATGTATCCTGTGGGCATTGTTACTTCACCTCTTACTCAAACATGTCCAGACTTCCCTTGGCTGATCCTGAATTTGTTATTTTCAATCTGATTTCTCTGCTTTTTACACTTTAACTCTCCAAAAGTTCATTTTTCCTATAGGACCTCACTACTGCACTATTTACCTTTTCCTATTCAACAATTAAGCATCCCACCTCCTTTAGCCCACTTTTAGACAATATAAATGCTGAATATAAGATGTTTCTCGTCAGATATTTTCCCAATTTCCTTCCAAACGATCATCACCCTTCCCTTTACAAAATACCTGCTTTGGCCCCTTTCACCGTGCAAAATATTGTTCCATCTACAGTCTTTTTCTTCTCTCGTCCATTAATATATGGCTAGAAGCTCTGCAGACCACAGCCTCATGATGCCAGTCATCAGGCCAGCGATCGGTGCATTCCTCTCTGGCGACCCCCGGCAAGGGTTAGTCCGCTCCGCGATGGAAAGTCCACGCTGCGCCCGCTGCTGTAGATCTGGGCCCGACTCCGCTAAAGGTCGATCCAATCCATGGTGTTAGGCCGCGAGGGAGGCAACATGGAGGAGGCGATCGAAAGCGGTTCCCCCCTTTCCCCTCCCCAACATCCCCCATACAAGACATACCGAGAGACACTAAAACAGACATTTCGACACACTATAAAAAAAAAAGTCGAAATAACGGACATGGCAGGGCAGCCGATTCGCAGCGCCCCCCACGACCTCCAAAAACGTCCAGGTTTGTAGGCTAATTGACTGTGTATAAATGTAAAATTGTCGCTAATGTGTCAGAGAGTATTAATATGCGGGGATCGCATGTGGACTCGGTGGGCGGTCAGTGTGGACTCGGTGGGCCGAAGGAACTATGGCTTGACTTTCCACATCCATAATCATGTCAGATTCCTTGCGGATAATACCCTTGTTCTCCACTCTCTTAGTGGGCCAAAGACAATATCATTGTTTATCTTCTCTGAACCTGAGCTCACTCAAGTTGCTAATACTCATGCCCTACACTGTATTGCCTTGCATATTTGTCACTCACTTTGCCATACAGTGGATTTTGTTTCCAAAACACTTCAAATTAAAAAAATCTCATCCTTATGTTGAAAACGTTTAATGACCTTGTTCAATACATGGTGATCATCGGTCATTTTACTTATCCTACTATCTGTGATCCTTTCACCAAACATCATCACCCCATTCTCCTCCCCTACACTTTATTGGCAGGTGTGCCTTAAATTATCTGAAGCCATTGTACCCAATCCTTTCCTTTTACACTCTCTTCCTCCTTTTTAACTTTCGTAAACCTCCACCTCTTTGATCAAAATTGTGGTCTCATGTTCTAATATCTATTTCAGTGGCTGTTTTTATTGACATGGTTGCACATCTGTGGCCCATTGGAATGTACAGTTGCTATATAATGTTTACACTTGTTTGTACAAGTTCTGTTGTGTGTAGTGGTAGAGCTGCTGCCTTAAAGCGCTGGAGACCCGGGTTCGATCCTGACTATGGATGCTGTCTGTATGGAGTTTGTACGTTCTCCTTGTGACCTGCGTGGATTTTCTCCAGGTGCTCCAATTTCCTCCCTCACTCCAAAGACAAACAGTTTTTTGGCTTTGGTAAAGTTGAAATTGTTGCTAGCGTGTGTAGGATGCTGTTTAGTGTGTGCGGATCGCTGGACGACATGGTCTTGGTGGGCTGAAGGGCCCGTTTCCACGCTGTATCTCTAAAACTAAACACTAAAACTAAATATTGTCCAACCAATATTGTGTTCTTGAGGTTGCCTCCACAAATAACCATAAATTGCCTCCCCGAATCTCAATAGATACTGCTTCACCTGCTGAGTTTCTCCAGTATTTTTGTCTATCTACAAATTCAATAACTTCTTCGGTTGTGTTCAGTCTGAAATTCTGATGGATTTGAATAGAGCATTTGTAACCAAATTTACATGCAAATTAGAAGCACCAGTTTCTGCTTCCCCAGTGACTATGACACCACATTTAGATCTTCTACTCCCAAACATCACAACTTATAAAATTTGTGTCTGGAGCTGTATTTCCTTCTTGGCATTTCCCACTGAATCCCTATTGAATCCTGGGGGGGGGGGGAAATGGTGAGTTTTAGCAATAATGCAAAATCTGCAAGATCGGATTGGAAGAAGGGTTTCGCCCCGAAACGTCACCTATTTATTTTCTCCAGAGATGCTGTCTGACCTGCTGAGTTACTCCATCTTTTTGTGTCTATCACTGGCAGTCTATTACACGTTGTTCTTAATATATCTTTCAATAACTTCTGTTTTCCATTAAAGATCTTATCTCTAATCCCACAATTGAAGGAAATAGTTTTCCCCTATTTGCTCTACAGATACGGTAACATTGTTTGTTTGCACGATTTTAAGTTTAATAACCCCCTTCCTATATTAGGACAGCCAGAACTGGACACAGTACTCAAATTGTGGCCTTATCAACATCTCGTACAGTTATAATATGACCCAACTCCTGGGCTCAGTACCCTGACTAACAAAGGCAAGCATGGCAAATGCCTCCGTTATCGTCCTCTCTACTATCTACCACACTGCAAGTAACTTCAAGTAACCCTGCCATCCCCTCTCTCTCTGTCTCTCCCCCACCCTAGTCATCGTACTACTTTTAGTGTTGTCCTGTTGAGTTCCACTGTCTATACAACTCATTATCACCTATCCCACAGCCAACAATGGACCATTGTGGGCTCCACAATTCCTTGATTATCGTTGCTTTCTGCATATATTCCATTAATTGGTCCTAAGTACCGTCTATATCTTTCGTTCCCCTTTTCCCTAACTCTCAGCCTGAAGAAGGGTCTCGACCCAAAACACCACCTATTTATTTTCTCCAGATATGCTGCCTGACCCACTGAGCTACTCCAGTTTTTTTGTGTTTGTCTGTACTCAATGTTCTTTAACAACTAAGTCCCACTTAGTTGCTGCTTGCGTATCAGTGGCTGTGTTTTGCATATAAAGATCAATATATTTCTGTGACTGTGAATGCATGAAATGTGCAATATATATAGTAAGTAAGTAAATTTTATTTATAGAGCACGTTTACATCAACTCACATTGAAACCAAAGTGCTTTACATAAAATAAATAAAGTTTCCGTACATCCATAGAAAAATTAAAAAAGAAAAATGACACAACACATTATAGAATTCAACATGAACGTCCCCCCACAACAGAATCAAAATGTTCCACTGTGGGGAAAGGCATCAGAAGGTTCAGTCCTCTTCCTCTGTGATCACCTGAGGTCGGGGCCTATTTGTGGCCTCCGCAGCCAGTCCGATGTTTTCAGGCCATCTTGCTGTGAAGATGGAACTCCGGCGTCGGGTGAACACTCCTCAGCGGCTTGGAATGACTGGAGCGGCCATGTCCTCCCCAGAGACTGTGGCTCCCGAAGTCCTCAGGCCGCGCTGGTTGGAGCTCCGACTCTGGAGATCTCGGATCACAGGTTCCGTGGTGTTTTAAATCCAGCACCGCCCGCGGCTGGACGCCCGCAGCCACAGCTCCTCGGATGTTGGAGTCGGCAGTCACAGCACTCCGGAGCTTACCGCACGGCGAACCGGGTAGGGCATTGCCTGCTCCGTGATGGTGCCTCAGTGCTGCGCCGCCGGCGAAGCTGGGGTTCCGGCAGATCCCGACATGAAACGTCGCTCCAGTTTGATGGTAGACCGCGAGGAGGGGGCGAAGAAGCAGCTCAGAGAGAAGCCGCCTCTCCGACCAGGTAGGGACTAGGAAATAAAGTTTCCCCCATCCCCTCCCCCACCCACCGCATAAAAGACCTCCAAGTAACATTTTGTTTTTTAACAGGACTAAAAGTAAAAGGGTGAAAGGACGGACTGCAGGCAGAGCAGCCATACTCAACGGCGCCCCACTCCTGCAGTCCGCCATCTGTGGTATATTATTCTTTTAACCTTCAAATATTTCCCTGAGCGGGAGGTCAGCATATAACATGCACTGTAATGTAACAAGTAGTTTTGCCCTGCAGAAGACCAGTGATTCTCAGCTATCTAGTGACCTCTGCTGGAGGGTTTGGGTGTGTGTCATAGAGTTACAGTCAAAGAGTGATACAGCGTGACAACAGGCCCTTCGGCTCAACTTGCCCACCCCGGCCCACAGTTCCCAGCTACACTAATCCCACCTGCCCGCATTTGGTCCATATTCCTCCAAACCTCTCCTGTACCTGTCTAACTGTTTCTTAAATGTTGGGATAGTCCTCGTCTCTACTACTGCACCTCCTCTGGCAGCTTGTTCCATACACTCACCACCCTTTGTGTGAAAAAGTTACCCCTCGGATTCCTATTAAAACTTTTGTCCTTCACCTTAAACCTATGTCCTTTGGTCCTCAATTCACCTACTCTGGGAAAGAGACTATGTGCATCTACCCGAGTTAATCGTCTCATGATTTTATACACCTCTATAAGATCACCCCTCATCCCCCTGCACTTCAAGGAATAGAGTCTCAGCCTACTCAACCTCTTCCTATAGCTCAGACCCACTAGTCCTGGCAAAATCTTCTCCATACCCTTTCCAGCTTGACAACATCTTTCCTGGTGCCCAAAACTGAACAGTTTGGTTTGGTTCTTATTAATAAACTTGAAGTATGATCTCTGAAGTGGTTATATAGATCAGAATGGGCATTTATGAAGCTATATCCCTATATGAATCAACACTTTATGGAGGGTTGGGTAAGAAAATGATGGGTGAGACCGTGCAGATAGAGGATCAACTTCTGCTGGTTTATCCACTAGCAGGTTCTGCGAAGCTGTGTAAGAGCTGCGAGGAAGCTGTGAGTAGTTTAGTTTTTAGTTTAGTACAGTTTACTGTTACGTGTCATGTGTTGTCACGTGTACCGAGGTACAGTGAAATACTTTTGTAGCGTGCTATCCAACATTTAAACATCTGAACATTTACGACCACAAAATATGTTTTGGCACTGCTGAACTGTCAAAGGATGTTGGGGTGGAGTTGTGAGGCTGACTGAAGCAATGTCATCATGAGGGGGTCTGCACTGCTTCATGGTGGATGCAGAGAGTGGAGAATTCCAGTATTGTGGATGCTCCGAGACCAGCCATGGAGATTGTGTGTGGAATTGGAGGTGCGTAATGAAGAGCACATGCTGCATTGATTGCACTCTGTTCATGTGGCTCAGTGCCAAGTCTTGTGTGTCACGTTCCTGTAAATGCTTGGGGAATTTTGTTGCATCAAAAGCATTATATAAACATGTGTTGCAACAAACAAACTGCCAGGAGGGTCTCAATCCAAAATATTAACTATTCCTCTGACTGTATGGATGTTAACTAACTTGCTGAGTTTCTCCAGTAATTTGTCATTTTTGCTTAAGATTCCAACATCTGCACACTCTTGTATCTGCATGTGTTATTGTTAACAGAGTACAAAACTCTTTCTCATTATTTTGGTACCATATCTAATTAGATTCAAAGTTCATTAAATTAACTTCCATCATTAAAGTCCATCATTAAAGTCCATCATTAAAGTCCATCAAAGTAATATTAGCAAATTTGCAGATGGCACAAAGCTGTGGCAGTTTAAACTGTGAGGAGAATGCAGGGTGACTTGGACAGGTTGGGGGAGTGGGCAGATGCATGGCAGATGAAGTTTAATGCAGATAAATGTGAGGTAATCCATTTTGGTATCAAAAACAGGAAGGCAGATTACTATCTAAATGGCGTCAAGTTGGGAAAAGGGGAAGTACAACGGGACCTGGAGGTCCTTGTACATCAGTCTATGAAAGTAAGCATGCAGGTACAGCAGGCAGTGAAGAAAGCGAATGGCATGTTGGCCTTTATAACAAGAGGAATCAAATATAGGAGCAAATAGGTCCTTCTGCAGTTGTACAGACCCCTAGTGAGACCATACCTGGAGTATTGTGTGCAGTTTTGGTCCTCTATTTTGAGGAAGGACATTCTTGCTGTTGAGGGAGTGCAGCGTAGGTTTACAAGGTTAATTCCTGGGATGGCGGGACTGTCATATGCTGAGAGAATGGAGCAGCTGGGCTTGTACACTCTGGTGTTTAGAAAGATGAGAGGGGATCTCATTGAAACATATAAGATTGTTAAGGGCTTGGACACGCTAGAGGCAGGAAACATGTTCCCAATGTTGGGGGAGTCCCGAAGCAGGGGCCACAGTTTAAGAATAAGGAGTAAGCCATTTAGAACGGAGACGAGGAAACACTTTTTCTCTCAGAGAGTGGTGAGTCTGTGGAATTCTCTGCCTCAGAGGGCGGTGGAGGCAGATTCTCTGGATACTTTCAAGAGAGAGCTAGATAGGGCTCTTACAAATAGTGGAGTCAGGGTATATGGGGAGAAGGCAGGAACGGGGTACTGATTGGGGATGATCATCCATGATCACATTGAATGGCGGTGCTGGCTCGAAGGGCCGAATGGCCTACTCCTGCACCTATTGTCTATTGTCCATCAGCATTCAGTTTTAAACTGCATGCCACACCATATAACTTGCTAGATTAAGTTTGTCTCGACCTGAAACACCACCTGTCCATGTTCTCCAGAGATGTTGCCTGACCTGCTGAGTTACTCCCGCACTTTGTGTCCTTTTTTAAACTTCACAATATAGGCTAGCAATCGTACACCAAGTGGCACCACTGAGCACTAAAAACTAATGTAAATTAGAGGCTAAAGTAGAGGCATGATAACCTGCAAGTTGTGGAGCTTTAAATAAATTATTCTCAAGGAGAAAGCCACTCATCTCAAGCCATGACTGAATACACTTTTATGTATCACACATGATGAGGCAGAGGAATGATACAAGCAAGCATGTGTAGCGATCCAGCAAATGTCTGAGGAAAAATGTGGGAACTGAAATGTTGTTCAGGCTGAGGAAACCTTTGCTCTCTTAACCATCCCACTCATCCCCCAAAACATCAAACACATCAAATTAATTGAAAATGCTTCCAAGATGGTTCCCGATTTAGGCGACTATAAGCGGTTAGCCACAGAAGCAGATCTACAGTCATACATTACAATCGCTCCACACTCTTAAATCTCTATTCCGACGGCAACATTTCTTACTTTAACTATGATTTTCTTGCACTCCTCTCCCTTATCATGTATCTATAAACTACAAATGGCTCGATTGTAATCATGTATTGTCTTTCAGCTGACTGGATAGCACACAACAAAAGCTTTTCACTGTACCTCGGAACACGTGACAATAATCTAAACTAAAACTAAATTAAACTAAAATTGTCTGAAGAAAAAGAAACATTAATTCATATTATTGAAATTCCCCATGGGATCGAGGACTCCAATAAATAGGCTAAATATATTAGAGAGTAGAATTTTTATTCAACACATTGCAATTAAGACATAAAATATTAAAGAAAATAATCCCCCAACAAATCTACACCGACCATCGATCACTCATTCACACTATTTCTATGTTATCTTACTTTTGAACACATTCCTTACACTCTGAGGGCAATTTACAAAACCCAATTAACCTACAAAGTAGCACATATTTGGGATGTGGAAGGAAACTGGAGCTTTCGGAAGAAACCCATGCAATCACAGTGAGATTGTGCAAACTCCACACAGACAGCACCCAAGAGCAGGATTGAACCTGCTCTAGTGCAGTGAGGCAACAGCTCTATCAGCTGCACTACTGTGCCACCCTTTTCATGGACATCTTGGAATATATTTTTTAATGGCAAATTGACATACACACGTTTTGCATGGCAATCATTTCAGTGCTTAATTTTCTCACATCAAATACCCCTATCTGCTATTGAAAGATATTAATATATTCAAACAAAAGTGTTAACTGATTTGATAATTGAACTGTTCATTTAAGTTTAGCTTTATTTTAGGTTCATAAGTGCCGAGATACAACGAAAAGCTTGTGTTTGCAAGCCAGCCAATCAAATAAGATTGGCTATCCCACGCGATTGATCCCTGGGATGGTGGGACTGTCATACGAGGAAAGATTGAATAGACTAGGCTTGTATTCATTGGAGTTTAGAAGGATGAGGGGGAATCTTATAGAAACATATAAAATTATAAAAGGACTGGACAAGCTAGATGCAGGAAAAATGTTCCCAGTCTTGGGCAAGTCCAGAACCAGGGGCCACAGTCTTAGAATAAAGGGGAGGTCATTTAAGACTGAGGTGAGAAAAAACGTTTTCACCCAGAGAGTTGTGAATTTATGGAGTTCCCTGCCACAGAGGGCAGTGGAGGCCAAATCACTGGATGGATTTAAGAGAGAGTTAGATAGAGCTTTAGGGGCTAGTGGAGCCAAGGGATATGGGGAGAAGGCAGGCATGGGTTATTGATAGCAGACGATCAGCCATGATCACAATGAATGGCGGTGCTGGTTTGAAGGACCGAATGGCCTCCTCCTGCACCTATTTTCTATGTTTCTATGTTTTTATGATAATAATATGCATGGATACAATCAATCAAAACCAATGTACAACAGACAGAGTGAAGAGAAAAATACCAGAGAGCAGAATATAATTTCTGAGCATTGTAACATAACAGTTCCAGAGAAAAAGTCCAATGTCCACAATGAGATAGGATAAAAAAAATCGGGACTGTACCCAGGCTTATGGAAGGACCATTCAGAAGCCTGATAACAGACAGGATGATGCTACTCCTGAGTCTGGAAGACTGTCATTTCAAGCTTTGGTATCTTCTGCCCGATGGGAGTGGGTCAAGCCTTTGATTATATTGGTTGTTTTCACAAAGCAGTTTTCCCAATTATATTGGCTGTTTTCACAAAGCAGTTATGATGGAATAAATAGTGGAGAGTCTGCTCTGTGTGATGGACTGGGCTACATGCACAACTCTCTGCAATTTCTTGGGTCTTGGACAGATCCGTTCACAAACCAAACTGTGATGCAAACTGACAGTTTGCTTTCTACAATGCATCTGTAGAAGTTGGTAAGAGTGGTTGGAGACATGCCAAGTTTCTTCAGTCTGCTCAGGAAGTGGAGGTATACCTTTTTGGTTGTAGCTTCAAGTTGATTGTTCTAGGGCAGATTGTTGGTAATATTTATACACGGGAACTTGAAGCTCTCTATCTAATTGCCACTTTAGCACCATTGATGCTGATTGGGGCATGTACTAGACCACGCTTCCTGAAGTCTTTTTTTTTTTTTTTTTTTTTTTTTTTTTTTGTTTGTGTTCCTTGAATAATTTTTTTATTAGCAATAAACAATTCTCAATGTTTAAAACTGAGTTATAAACATCCACTTAAATCAATATTTGTACTCTAATGATTATTATCTTTTTTTTTTTTTTGAAAATAAAAGTGGGTAAAGAGAAATACCATTATTAATCAATAAAATTATAATTCCTTAATAATTATTTGGTATAAAAGAAAAAGAAAAAATGAAGAAAAAGAAAAAAGACATATTATGTATATATATCAATTAAAAGCCACAAAATATATTATAAATGAAACAACTACAAATAATAATATCAGTAAAGACATGCATATATCCTGGTATACCAATACATTATTTTCATCAAATCCCGCAGGGTGTCAGTCGAGCCGTGATGCCAAGAACAGCTACTTCTCTAAATACTGTATATATGGAGACCATATCTGTCTATAATTAGTTCTGTTTATTCTGAAATATGGTTTAGTGAAGAAAGTATACAAATTTAAGATCCTCTTCCAACAATATGAACAGTTGACAGTAGCATGTTTACACATTAATTTATAATATAGAAACCCAAAGGGTTTCTACAGCTATATTAATAGCAAAAGGATAACAAGGGATAAAATTGGTCCATTGGAGAGACCGAGTGGACAGCTATCTGCAGAGCCAAAAGAGATAGGGGAGATATTGAACAATTTCTTTTCTTCGGTATTCACCAAGGAGAAGGATATTGAATTATGTGAGGTAAGGGAAACTAGTAGAGTAGCTATGGATACTATGAGTTTCAAAGTAAAAGAAGTACTGGCACTTTTGAAAAATATAAAAGTGGATAAGTCTCCAGGTCCTGACAGGATATTCCCTAGGACATTGAGGGAAGTTAGTGTAGAAATAGCCGGGGCTATGACAGAAATATTTCAAATGTCATTAGAAACGGGAATAGTCCCCGAGGATTGGCGTACTGCGCATGTTGTTCCATTGTTTGAAAAGGGTTCTAAAAGTAAACCTAGCAATTATAGACCGGTTAGTTTGACTTCAGTGGTGGGCAAATTAATGGAAGAGATACTTAGAGATAATATATATAAGTATCTGGATAAAGAGGGTCTAATTAGGAACAGTCAACATGGATTTATGCCTGGAAGGTCATGTTTGACTAATCTTCTTGAATTTTTTGAAGAGGTTACTAGGGAAATTGACGAGGGTAAAGCAGTGGATGTTGTCTATATGGACTTCAGTAAGGCCTTTGACAAGGTTCCTCATGGAAGGTTGGTTAAGAAGGTTCAACTGTTGGGTATAAATGCAGGAATAGCAAGATGGATTCAACAGTGGCTGAATGGGAGAAGCCAGAGGGTAATGGTGGATGGCTGCTTGTCGGGTTGGAGGTAGGTGACTAGTGG
Organism: Raja brachyura; assembly: GCA_963514005.1. The sequence continues at coordinate 63,952 of CAUPSL010001216.1, read as the reverse complement.
GGGTGCCTCAGGGATCTGTGTTGGGTCCTTTGTTGTTTGTCATGTACATCAATGATCTGGATGAAGGGGTGGTAAATTGGATTAGTAAGTATGCAGATGATACCAAGATAGGGGTGTTGTGGATAATGAAGAGGATTTCCAAAGTCTACAGAGTGATTTAGGCCAGTTGGAAAAATGGGCTGAAAGATGGCAGATGGAGTTTAATGCTGATAAATGTGAGGTGCTACACCTTGGCAGGACAAATCAAAATAGGACGTACATGGTAAACGGAAGGGAATTGAAGAATACAGTTGAACAGAGGGACCTGGGAATAACCGTGCATAGTTCCTTGAAGGTGGAATCTCATATAGATAGGGTGGTAAAGAAAGCTTTTGGTATGCTAGCCTTTATAAATCAGAGCATTGAGTATAGAAGCTGGGATGTAATGTTAAAATTGTACAAGGCGTTGGTGAGACCAAATCTGGAGTATGGTGTACAATTTTGGTCGCCCAATTATAGGAAGGATGTCAACAAAATAGAGAGGGTACAGAGGAGATTTACTAGAATGTTGCCTGGGTTTCAACATCTAAGTTACAGAGATAGGTTGAATAAGTTAGGTCTTTATTCTCTGGAGCGCAGAAGGTTAAGGGGGGACTTGATAGAGGTCTTTAAAATGATGAGAGGGATAGACAGAGTTAATGTGGACAAGCTTTTCCCTTTGAGAATAGGGAAGATTAAAACAAGAGGACATGACTTTAGAATTAAGGGACAGAGGTTTAGGGGTAACATGAGGGGGAACTTCTTTACTCAGAGAGTGGTAGCGGTGTGGAATGAGCTTCCAGTGGAAGTGGTGGCGGCAGGTTCGTTGGTATCATTTAAAAATAAATTGGATAGGCATATGGATGAGAAGGGTATGGAGGGTTATGGTATGAGTGCAGGCAGGTGGGACTAAGGGAAAAAAGTTGTTCGGCACGGACTTGAAGGGCCGAGATGGCCTGTTTCCGTGCTGTAATTGTTATATGGTTATATGGTAATACTACAATTTCTTGAAGTACACCATAATATCTTGAGATATTTAATGATTTCATATTTCATTCTTTTTTATTTTCCCAACACTGGTGATCCAGTTCAGACAACAATAACTATGGGTGTCACTGGACAAGTACATGGATGGGAAAGTGGGAATGGGCTACAGCAGCTGACACTTAGGATCTTGGGCAGCACTGAATTTTAACTGGCAACCTATTTATGCAGTGCTGGAAAATACGTTGCAGGGAAGATGGAAGGAAGAATGTACGGACAAAGGCAATATCTGTGATACACAGTAGCAAGAATTGCTATAGAGATAAATTGTAGTAGCAGTTAGGTACTGATATTATCAACACAAGCATAAGACCCTTTACCTTTGACTTGAATTGTTGACTCTGTACCTCTCTCCACAGATAACATAAAGCATAGAACAGGACAGCACAGGAACAGGCCGTTTTGGCTCACAATGTCCATGCTGAACATGATGCCAAATTCAACTAATTTCCTCTGCCTGCACGTGATCCATATCAGTCCATTTCATGCATGTACTGTGGGGAAATCTACTGGCGATTTAAACATTGGCAGTCAATAATGCACTCCCCTGGGGTTCTGCTAAATGACATAAAAGGAAATGGTTTCGCCCATCTGCGCTGACTCACAGAACAACCCCATCAATTTCTAACCAATCCATTTTTCTCCCATGCTCATTAACTTTTCCCACCCATGCACTTTGTGGTAATTTAGTTGCAAACCTTCGCTCAGTCTGCCTAAACCTACCTGATCTCCCGGCTGCTAAACACTTTAATTCTCCTTCCCATTCACACACTGACCGTTCTGTCCTAGGTCTCCTCCATTGTCAGTGAGGCTAAATGCAAATAGGAGGAACAGCATCTCATATTTTGCTTGGGCAACTTACAACCCAGTGGTATGAATATTGATTTTTCTAACTTGAAGTAACCCCGGCATTCCCTCGCTCTCTCTCTCTATCCCTCCCCCACCCAAGTCGCACTAGCACTAGCTCATTCATTGTTCTTTATCTCACAACATCTATCTACATACTATTAAAACTCTGTGTTTGTGTGTCTGCCGACCGACCAACCAGATTTGCCCTTTGATACCACGGTTCACCAAAACCACTTTGAAACCCCGAGATATTTTCCATTTTGCCACAAATTACACTTTTACATTCACAAATGCACCTCTCATTACATTTAGACATTTCTATGTACACTTCTTAACATAAAATCCTTCACACACCCCCCCCTCCCCCCACACTGACTCATTTTGTGGCCTCCTGCTGGCCAGGCACCATAACTGCAGCTGCTGCAGCTCGCTCTCCTCCAAAAACTCCACCATTCTTTTTGCCGATTTTCCCTGCCGATTCGGCTCCCGATTTAACTTCCTCCACTCCCCTCCCTCCACTCCCCTCCCTCCTCCCTCCCTCCTCCCCTGTACCCGGGTACTGAAGCACGTTCGGGGACCAGACCCAACGGGTCTGCACTTGGTCTAGTCATCATCTATATCTCTCGTTTCCCTTTCCCCTGACTAGTCTACTGAAGGGTCTCGACCCATTTGTTCCCTCCAGAAATGCTGCCTGTCCTGCCGAGTTACTCCAGCTTTTTGTGTCTATCATCAGTATCATTTTTGGGATGACACAGAGATTCAGCTCACCCGGAAGAAACCCACACGGCAATGGCGAGGATGAGCAAATTCCATGGAGACGACACCTAAGGTCAGGATCAATCCCAGCCCTTTCACAGCTATGAGGCAACAAAGCCAACTGCTATATCATTGCGTCAACCTATCACTGGTTAATGCCATTTGGCAAGAGCTGCTTTTAAAGCAGAGGCAAAGTTCTGCATTTGGCACCTATTTCTTTGTTGCTTGGATTTGTTAACCAAACACTCAAAGGGGTAGAGACAGGGATTACACTGAAACCACCACTTCCTGGACAAAGAGAGAACAAAGAAACCACGTGTTAATTTCAAGATTAATTTAACGTGAGCTGCCAAACAGGAATGACGGGGTACATGCTCTGTCTAGTACAAGGAAGTAGTATGTGGGCATTAAAGAATATGGAAACCAATAAATATTACATATATGATCATTATTTTCTGCATTATTTTTATTGTTCTTTATTTATGAGCGAGTCTCATTAAGCAGCCTTGAGGAGAAAATTGCTGTCTGTCATTCTTTTAGTATTTAGCGTAGAATATCGGCAGATTCCTTTATCTAATGAGCTGAAAACAATGTCAATTTAATCCATGCTGCTGCCTACACATGTGTGCTGGCCTTAATTAAAACATTTCAACCTTAGCACATGTCCTCCACCTATTATGAAATTGCATTTTGTCCCAATTACCAAATAAAAGGCTAATTTATAAAACTTCAGCCGGCCCCCAGTCTTTGTGGACTATCTAGGCAGTGGGAATGTGGATAATGACCAATGTTGCTACTATTCTGGCTCCCCACCCCCCCATTTCATATACACAGTAAATAGGAGGTGGAGAAGGCCACTTGCCCTCTCAAGCCTGCTCCGCCATAGTAAGATCATGACGATTCTGATTGTACCTCATCTGTGCATTCTTGTTTGCCTGCGGAAGCTTACTTCTCACAAATCTACCTCCCCCTTCAGACTATGCTTAAAATGCTAGAAAAGTGTATTCCAAAATCCCCTGAGAGAAATAAAAATCACCTAATTTCTGCCTTATTTTTAAACACTGAATTGTTGTTTTAGATTTTCCTTGGAGATGAGACATATCCACTCTGTCAAGATCCTTAAGGATCTTATATATATTTCAATCGTATCCCTTTACTCTAAACTCAGTGGATACTTGCCTAGACTGTCCAACATCTCCTCATAAAACAACCTGCCCATGTAGTCTAACCTTTGTCTATGGTGCTTGCAACATGCTAACATATACCCAATACCATGCAAAATATTTTAGATGTGGCTTCACCAATGACCTGTGTACATAAAGCATAGTTTCCCTTCGTTTCCCATGGTAATAAATAATAAGTCTGTTAGCTTTGACAGTAAGTTGTTATACAACCTCCGTTTTGTAAATGGTGCACTAGAGCACCCAGAGCACTCTCCAGTTGAGAACTCTGCTATCTTGAGTGATATAACTAAATTGCTTATTTTTCTTGTTCCTTGTCAAAGTGGACTTTGCATATTTTACCATATTACATTCTATTTGCCAGTTCTTTGACTATTACTAAGCCAATCTATATCCCTCTATCCCATTCACAACTTACTTTCCAACCTTTTGTTGAGTCATTTGCAAATTTATCAATTATATCTTTGGTATCATCTAAGCCATTTATTTTAAATTGTAAAATGTTGTGGTCCCAGAAACCAATCCCTGTGGTGCACCTTTCATTACAACTTGCCAACCAGGTGAAGAGCTATTACACCTTCACTTTATTTCCTGTTAACCAGTCACCTTTTTCTACACCTGTATGTTGCCTCCCATGCTATGAACTTTTATTTTCCACAATATATTTTGATGCAGAATCTTGATTGCCATATGGAAGTTTTAGTATACCAACTGGTTCCCTTTATCCACAGCATCTGTTACTTCTGCAAAGAAATTGAATAGATTGGTCAGACCTGATTTTCTAATCACATAATTGTGTTGATTTTGCCTGATTACCTGATTTTAATGCTGCATAGAACCCTTTTATTTGAGAAGAGCATGAGGTCAGAAACATGATCAGTTAAAAAAAAAAATCAAACTCTATAGTTAAATTTATTGTTAATAACCCAGGTATAACATACATGAAATACTCTGATGACACTGTGATCATGGACACCACTGGTAGACGCTTCCCCTCCCGGTGAATGCTATGTACTTACCTTTCCTGTTTCTCTCCTGAATGCAGGCCCCGTGGCTGGGAGTCAGGAATCAAGGGATTAAGAGCTCCTGTACCGGATTGGCCAAGCTGCGTCAGGTGACCGGTGACTCATCGGAAGCTTAAATATCAGGAGTTCCCAGAATTCTCTCTTCTTCGTCGACCCTGACTAGTGAACAGGCTGCCGGTCTGAGCTGCAGGAGGCCTGGCCGCATGGCATAGAACTTTGTGTATTGTTACCTATATTTGTCATTTAATGTTGTATTGGGATGGATAACGCTGACCTGAGGGTTTTCGTGTATTTTGTTTCAGGGTTATCTCTATTTAGGCAGGTTTAGAGACTCCGGTTCAACGGTCCATTGCGAGGCTGGCTGGAGCACTGTTATATTTGGTTTGTTAGTCGATTCTTGTCCCTGATGGCTATTTGACTCGGGTTCGGGTTTTTGTCTTCTTTTAACTAAATGAAAGACTATTTTCTTAAACTTGAACCTGGTTCTTCATTATGTTACGCGGCTCTGAGGTGCCTGCTTTCGGGAGTCGTAACAAAATGGGGGCTTGTCCTAAGCTTTGAGGACCCTAGACAGTTTTGGGGTTTTTTTGGTAGGCTTCTGGTGACTGAGGAAGTCTGTGTTGCGAGGGGATTTTTTTAATCTTCTGATTGTGGTAACATTTGTGCCCAGGGTTTGGCTGGTGGTTTGGTCCTGACATTTGATATGGAGTTTAAAGTGGAGGACTTTATTGAGGCTCCTAGTCGGGAGTTGTTCGACAAATGTACGAAGGAGCAGTTGTTAGTGCTGGCAGAGAGCTATAAGGTGCCTATTGATAAGCATTCGAAGAATGAGGCTATAAAGTCGGTGTTATGGTCTGTGTTGAAGAGGAGTGAGGTTTTGCCTGCTGAGGCAGACAGTCCTCTAGCTTCTACACGGCCTGGTCAGGAAATGGGGGACCTCATTCAATTGAGGGAGTTAGAGCTTGAAATGAAAAAGGAGGAGAGGGCCTTAAGAGAGAAAGAGCTTGAGATTAAACACCTCGAGATACGGGAGAAAGAATTGAATGCCTCCCGAGTTTCTTCTGGGGAAAGGACGTTTGATATGAGCAAGAACATCCGCCTGGTTCCCCCATTTAATGAGAAGGATGTGGACAAGTATTTTGCAGTGTTTGAACGGGTGGCTTCGTCCTTGAAGTGCCTAGGGACATGTAGTCCTTGCTCTTGCAGTGTGTCCTTGTGGGTAAAGCATGGGCGGGGTACTCGTCTTTATCTGTTGACAACAGTCTGGACTAGGAGTGTGTGACATCTACGGTATTAAGGGCTTATGAATTAGTTCCAGAGGCATACCGGCAGAAGTTCCAGCGCTTTAGGAAGTTTGATAGTCAGACTTATGTGGAGTTTGCTTGGGAGAAGGAGGCACTTTTGACAGGTGTTGCGCTTCTCAAGGAGTGATGGATTTTAAGATGCTGTGGGCCTTGATGATTATGGAAGACTTTAAGAACTGTCTCCCTGAGAGGGTTGCTAATTACATTAATGAGAAGAAGGTGACGGAGGTGTCTAAGGCCGCGGTGTTAGCAGATGAGTATCTATTGACTCAAAACTGAGTTTGTTGGGCGATCCTATAGTTTTAGTGTACGGCCGGTTAATCGTGGTGGTATCGCCGGTGGCAGTGTCAAAGCTGTTTCTGTGCTTGCAAGTGTCAGCACATTGATACAGGGGGAGGTCCGAGCTGATAAGGTTGACGGAGATCTCAGGACTAAGGAAGGTCCTGTGTGCTACTATTGTAAAGGGAGCGGGCACATCGTAAAATCGTGTCCCGTCCTGCACAAGAAAAATGCAAAGCCTGTGGTTTTGGTTGGAACACAAAAAGCACCTGTGGTTCCTGGGATGCCTGCGTCTGATGAGTGTAGTAATTATTCTGCGTTCATCACGAAAGGTTTTGTTTCTCTAGAGGATGGGGGGTCATAGAGTTCCAGTATCCATCATGCGTGAACAGTATGCGCGAACAGTCCTTTATATTGGATAGTGTACTGCCGTTTTCTGGGGAGTCATCGGTTGGGTCCAGTGTCCCTGTGGTAGGATTCGGGTTGGAGGACATGGTAGTGCCTTTGCATACCATGAGTCTCGAGTCCGAGTTGGTTTCAGGCCGGGTAATTGTTGGGTTATGGCCGTGTTTTCCCGTTGCGGGAGTTTCTGTGATTTTGGGGAATGACTTGGCAGGAGGTAGAGTTTTCATTACTCCTGAGGTGACGGCTGTTCCGGTGGTGCAGAGTCCTGATAGATTGGCTATGCAGCACCCGACGGCTTGTGCTGTCACGAGGGCTATGGCTAAGAGCCAGGCAAAATTTGAAGATGTAGTGGACCTGAGTAAGAGCATTTTTGGGGATCAGGATGATAGATCCTGTGTTGTGAAGGGTGTTTCTATATCTCAAGATGGGGTCTTGTCTGAAAATGTGCCGGTGTCGCTGTCACGTGACCGGCTGGTTGAGGAGCAAAAGAGTGATCCAGAACATATCGGATATGTTCGACTGCCGGTGCCTGAGGGGGATATGGATTCCACAGCAAAGGGGTATTTTCTGAGGAATGGCTTACTGATGCGAAAGTGGTCTCCCTTGGATATGTCAGGGCATGATAATTGGAGCGTGGTTGATCAGATTGTGATACCTCGTCGGTATAGGGACGAGATACTCAGTTTGGCTCATGATGGACTTTTGGGGGTCAATAAGACGTATGACCGTATCTTACGGAATATTTTTTTGGCCAGGGTTGAAAAAGGACGTGAAGCAGCACTGCAGGTGTTGTCACATTTGCCAGGCGGCAGGAAAGCCGAACCAATCAATTGTACCTGCCCTTCATATCCAATCCCTGTGGTCGGGGAGCTGGTTGAACAAATTCTAGTTGATTGTGTGGGTCCTCTACCTCGGACAAGGGTGGGCAACAAGTTTTTATTGACAATTATGTGTGCGTCTACCCGCTTTCCGGAGGTGGTCCCTTTGCGTAACATTACTGCCCCTGCCATTGTGAAGTCTCTCACTAAGGTTTTTTCGTTGTTCGATTTGCCCAAGGTTGTGCAGAGTGACCAAGGTTCCAACTTCATGTCAAACGTTTTTGGTCCGGTAATGAAGTTGTTGGACATTGAGCATTGTTACTCCAGTGCGTATCATCCTGAGAGCCAGGGAGCTCTCGAGCGGTTTCACCAGACTTTGAAATCTATGTTGAAGACTTACTGCCTGGAGTTTGAAAAAGACTGGGATGAGGGGGTTCATCTAGCTATGTTTGCGGTGCATGAGGTCGTGCAGGAGTCTTTAGGGTTCAGTCCTGCTGACCTGGTGTTCGCGCATACTGTTCGTGGTCCGTTGAGGATCCTGAAGGAGAAATGGTTGCAGGAGAATTCAAAACTTAGTATTTTGGAACACGTCTGTACTTTTAGGTCTAGACTGCGGAGGGCATGCGAACTGGCAATGGGTAATCTTGCTTCTGCTCAGTCTAGGATGAAGGGCTGGTTTGACAGGAAGGCTTCTAGTAGGAATTTTTCTCCAGGTGACATGGTCCTGGTGTTGTTGCCTATTCCTGGTTCCAGTCTGCAGGCTCGGTATAGTGGTCCCTATCAGGTGGTTAAGAAGGTTGGTGCAAGGGATTAAGTTATAGATACCCCTGATCGGAGGCGCAATACTCAGCTCTGTCATGTCAACATGCTGAAGCAGTACCATGAGCAGGAGCATGTGCGGGTTGATGGGGAGGAGCTGTGTCCTTCGGTTTTGTCTAAGCCAGTTTTGGCTGTAGAAGTGCTGCCCCCTGACATGGGTGGTGACGTGGGTGAGGCACGGTTGTCTGTGGCAGTGACGCAGGAAAAGCTGTGCAACTCTGAAGCTTTGGAGTCACTTCCCTTGCAGTTATCTCATTTGTCTGGAAGTCAGCGGGATGATCTGCTTGCTTTGGTGGGGTCAAATGGGTCACTGTTCTCGGATGTGCCTTCTCAGATGTCTGTGCTGCAGCATGACATTGACGTGGCCGGTGCTGCGCCAATTAAACAGCATCCGTATCAGGTCAATCCTGACAAGTGTCATCGCCTAAGAGGTCAGGTTGACTATATGCCCCAGCATGCAATTGCTGAACCTAGTTGTAGTCCGTGGAGTTCTCCGTGTCTACTGACTACGAAGGCTAATGGAGAGGACAGGTTTTGCACGGACTTTCGGAAGGTGAATGCTGTAACTAAGCTGGATTGCTATCCTCTTCCACGGATGGAGGATTGCGTGGATCATGTGGGAAGTGCATCTTTTGTGTCTAAGTTGGACTTGCAAAAAGGGTATTGGCAAGTTCCTTTGACTAGGCGGGCGAGAGAAATCTCAGCGTTCGTTACTCCTGATAAGTTTCTTCAGTACAGGGTAATGACATTTGGAATGCGCAATGCGCCGGCAACCTTCCAACAGTTAGTGAACATGGTATTGTCTGGTTTGTCCTTCTGTGAAGCATACCTTGATGATTTAGTTGTGTGCTCCAGGTCTTGGATTGGACACATCGGTCATCTGAAGGAGGTATTTTGTCGTCTAGCGGAGGCAAACCTAACGATCAATCTGGGGAATTGTGAGTTTGGCCAGGCCACGGTGACGTAGCTGGGTAAGATGGTGGGCCGGGGTCAGCTTCGCGCTCTCGAGGACAAGGACATGAAGAATAAGAACCGGCGGTTAATGAGCTGGAGTTGGCAGCTGCAAGAATACAACCTGGAGTTCAGGCACATAAGGGGCAAGGATAATATCTTGGCTGACGCCTTGTCACCCCAGTAGTGTTTTAGTACTGAATAGTTTCTTCCGAAACCCCCCCCCCCGGTGAATGTTATGTACTTACCTTTTCTGTTTCTCTCCTGAGTGCAGGCCCTGTAGCTGGGAGTCAGGGATCAAGGGGTTAAGAGCTCCTGCACCTGATTGGCCAAGCTGCGTCAGGTGACCGGTGACTCATCGGAAGCTTAAATATCAGGAGTTCCCAGAATTCTCTCTCTTCTTCGTCGACCCTGACTAGTGAACAGGCTGCCGGTCTGAGCTGCAGGAGGTCTGGCCGCATGGCATAGAACTTTGTGTATTGTTACCTATATTTGTGATTTAATGTTGTATTGGGACGGATAAGGGCTGACCTGAGGGTTCAAAAGGAGTATTCGTAATAAGGTGGATGAATTGAACGTGCAGATAGCTATTAATGCTTATGATATGGTTGGGATCATGGAGACATGGCTCCAGGGTGACGTAGGCTGGGAGCTGAACATCCAGGAATATTCAATATTCAGGAGGGATAGAGAGAAAGGAAAAGGAGATGGGTTATCGTTGCTGGTTAGAGAGGAGATTAACGCAATGGAAAGGAAGGACATTATCTTGGAGGATGTGGAATCGGTATGGATAGAGCTGCGAAACATTAAGGGGCAGAAAACGCTGGTGGGTGTTGTGTACAGGCCACCTAACAGTAGTAGTGAAGTTGGGGATGGTATCAAACAGGAAATTAGAAATGCGTGTGACAAAGGCAAAACAGTTATAATGGGTGACTTCAATCTACATATAGAAGAGGAAGAGGGTTTTCTGGAATGTATGCGGGATAGTTATCTAAATCAACATGTAGAGGAACCAACGAGATAGCAGGCTATTTTAGACTGGGTTTTGAGTAATGAGGAAGGGGTAGTTAGCAGTCTTGTTGTACGTGCCCCCTTGGGCAAGAGTGACCATAATATGGTTGAGTTCTTCATTAGGATGGAGAGTGACATTGTTAATTCAGAAACAATGGTTCTGAACTTAAAGAAAGGTAACTTTGAGGGTATGAGACGTGAATTGGCCAAGATTGACTGGCAATTAATTCTAAAAGGGTTGACGGTGGATATGCAATGGAAGACATTTAAAGACTGCATGGATGAACTACAAAAATTGTTCATCCCAGTTTAGCAAAAGAATAAATCAGAGAAGGTAGTGCATCCGTGGATAACAAGGGAAATCAGGGATAGTATCAAAGCAAAGGATGATGCGTACAAAGTAGCCAGAAAAAGCAGCATACCAGAGGACTGGGAGAAATTCAGAGACCAGCAGAGGAGGACAAAGGGCTTAATTAGGAAAGGAAAAATAGATTATGAAAGAAAACTGGCAGGGAACATAAAAACTGACTGCAAAGGTTTTTATAGATATGTGAAAAGAGATTAGTTAAAACAAATGTAGGTCCCTTGCAGTCAGAAACAGGTGAGTTGATCATGGGGAACAAGGATATGGCGGACCATTTGAATAACTACTTTGGTTCCGTCTTCAGTAAGGAAGACATAAATAATCTGCCGGAAATAGCAGGGGACCGCGGGTCAAAGGAGGAATTGAGTGAAATCCAGGTTAGTCGGGCAGTGGTGTTGGGTAAATTAAATGGATTAAAGGCCGATAAATCCCCAGGGCCAGATAGGCTGCATCCCAGAGTACTTAAGGAAGTAGCTCCAGAAATAGTGGATGCATTAGTGATAATCTTCCCTTTAAGAAGGGAGGGAGAGAGAAAACGCGGAATTGGAAAGTGGTGAAATCATTGGACAAAGTCAGCATGGATTTACGATAGGTAAATCATGTCTGACGAATCTTGTGGAATTTTTCGAGGATGTAACTAGTAGCGTGGATAAGGGAGAACCCGTGGGTGTGGTGTATCTGGACTTCCAGAAGGCTTTCGACAAGGTCCCACATAAGAGATTAGTATACAAACTTAAAGCATATGGCATTGGGGGTTCAGTATTGATGTGGATAGAGAACTGGCTGGCAAACGGGAAGCATAGCGTAGGAGTAAACGGATCCTTTTCACAATGGCAGGCTAGTGGGGTACCACAAGGCTCAGTGCTGGGACTACAGCTATTTGCAATATATATTAATGATCTGGATGAGGGAATTGAAGGCAATATCTCCAAGTTTGTGGATGACACTAAGCTGGGGGGCAGTGTTAGCTGTGGGGAGGATGCTAGGAGACTGCAAGGTGACTTGGATAGGCTGGGTGAGTGGGCAAATATTTGGCAGATGCAGTATAATGTGGATAAATGTGAGGTTATCCACTTTGGTGGCAAAAACAGGAAAGCAGACTATTATCTAAATGGTGGCCGATTAGGAAAAGGGGAGATGCAGCGAGACCTGGGTGTTATGGTACACCAGTCATTGAAAATAGGCATGCAGGTGCAGCAGGCAGTGAAGAAATAGAATGGTATGTTAGCTTGCATAGCAAAAGGATTTGAGTATAGGAGCAGGGAGGTTCTACTTCAGTTGGACAGGGTCTTGGTGAGTCCACACCTGGAGTATTGCATACAGTTTTGGTCTCCAAATCTGAGGAAGGAGATTATTGCTATAGAGGGAGTGCAGAGAAGGTTCACCAGACTGATTCCTGGGATGTCAGGACTATATTATGGAGAAAGATTGGATAGACTCTCTAGAATTTAGGAGATTGAGAGGGGATCTTATAGAAAACTTCCAAAATACTTAAGGGGTTGGACAGGCTAGATGCAGGAATATTTTTCCCGATGTTGGCGAAGTCCAGGACAACGGGTCACAGCTAAAGGATAAGGGGGAAATCCTTTAAGACCGAGATGAGAAAGACTTTTTTCACACAGAGAGTGGTGAGTCTCTGGAACTCTCTGCCACAGAGGGTAGTTGAGGCCAGTTCATTGGCTACATTTAAGAGCGTGTTAGATGTGGCCCTTGTGGCTAAGGGGATCAGAGGGTATGGAGAGAAGGCAGGTACGGGATACTGAGTTGGATGATCAGCCATGATCATATTGAATGGCGGTGCAGGCTCAAAGGGCTGAATGGCCTACTCCTGCACCTAATTTCTATGTTTTTGTGTATTTTGTTTCAGGGTTATCTCTATTTAGGCAGGTTTAGAGATTCCAGTTCGACGGTCCATTGCGAGGCTGGCTGGAGCACTGTTATATTTGGTTTGTTAGTCGATTCTTGTCCTTGACTGTGGTGTTTGACTCGGGTTCGGGTTTTTGTCTTTTAACTAAATTAAAGACTATTTTCTTAAACTTGAACCTGGTTCTTGATTATGTTACACGGCTCTGAGGTGCCTGCCTTTGGGAGTCGTAACAACCACCAACTCACAGGGACAGCTACAGCCTGAGATGGACATTTTTTTAGAGTGGTGTAGGTGGAACTGCCTTGACCTCAATGCCTCCAAAACAAAGGTGTTGGTTGTTGACCTCTGTAAAAATCCTTCCATCACCCCCACTTTGGTAGTCAACAACCAGCCAATAGAAAGGGTCGAGTCATACAGACACCTTGGGATAATAATTGATCACAAACTCACCTTCCAACTAAACAGTGAAACTATCTTTCCTAAGTGTCAGCAGTGCCTCTTTTTCCTGAGGAAACTCCGCAGACCTCAGTCCTGACAGCTTTTTACAAATGTTTTATTGAATCAGTAATAACCTTCAATATGTCAGCCTGGTTTGGGTCACTATCCAACATCCATCGCAACCCACTAAACAAAATCATATCAATGAGCAGTAAAATAATTGGACTGGAGCAGGAACCACTGATCAGTATTTACAATAGGACGACTAAACTAAAAGGAACACAAATAGCCTCAGACACCACTCACTCACTGCACAGCCAATACAGTCTTCTACCCTCAGGCCAGAGATACAGGTCACTTACATTCAGGACTAAGAGAGCCATGTCGAGTTTTGTGCCTACATCCATTAGACTCATGAATAGTTGATCTATTTATTTATTAATATATACATTTTTAACATTCTTTTAATGTTTTTTATTGCCTATTCTTCATGTATTGTGCGTTGCAACTTTTACTTAGTGACCACTGTTGGACTGCTGGTATGTGATGTGCGTGGTATATTGTGTTGTGTTGCTGGGTATGTGAACTGTACATGCACTGATGTTCTGCACAAATGAAGTTCCTGACGGATAAATAAAGTTCATTGAAATTGAAATTTGAATCGAACACTGTTTCAATCCTCCAGATAATAATTCTTCAACTTCCTGATTAATGAATATGTACAAAATAAAATGGGTAAAGTGGTCCCTCCCTGATTATCTGCCCAATCAACTCTCTTGATACCCTCTCTGAACTCCCCACTCTTCTTCACAAACCCTTCCCCACCCATTTTCAGTTGCTAACAGTAAATAAAGAAATTCTCCCTTTTTGAGGTATGTTGCCTTTGTAATAATGGTTGTACGATGTGGAAACACTATATCACATTATTCTTGCTCTTCTTAAACAGATCTTCTGAATGGACATACTTAATTGTCTCATCCAATCTGATCCCTACTTAATGGACTGGCCACTTTAAAGCTGTTTGGAGCTCTCATTTTTCTACCTGCCCACTTCCTAAAGTGGAGAGGTGCTTTACATATACCGAGGTCCGTTCAAGTTTAATTGCTTTGGTTTGGGGAAATTTACTCTCAAGTTTAAAGCTAGCATCAAAATAACTTGCTCCTAGCCTCAGGGAATAAATAATTTATGAAATGCAGAAGGCTACAACAGGAAACATCTGGTCTCTTTTTAAAATGTGGAACTTTATTGTTATGTTTCTTGTAAAGGTGATATGAGGGGGAACTTCTTTACAGAGAGTGGTGGCTGTGTGGCATGAGCTTCCCAGCAGAAGTGGTGAAGGCAGAATTGATTTTAACATTTAAAAGTAAAGTGGATAGGTATATGGACGGGAAGGGAATGGAGGGGTATGGTCTGAGTGCAGGTAGATGGGACTAGGGGAAAATAAATGTTCGGCACGGACTGGAAGGGCCGAGAGGGCCTGTTTCCGTGCTGTAATTGTTATATGGTTATATGATATACCACCCTGCATCTCCCACCACTGCCACATTCATTACCCAAATCCCATCTGTACCTTCACCACCCATTCACATCCCCACCCCCATCATTTAAAACGGAGCCAATGGTCCTACTCCTTCTGAGTCAGGGAAAGCCTCAGACTGAGTGAGCTCCTTCTAGTTCTGCCAATGATGTGAACAAGGAAATCACCCATTGACATAGTGCCCTGGGGATTCTGTTCATTCAGCTGATATGGGGAAATATTTTGATAGTTTGGAGTGTTATATAGTCGTATTGCATAGAAATAACTTGCCCAACTTGCCCATGGCATCCAAGATGCCCCATCCACACTAGTCCCACCTGCCTGTGTTTGGCCCATATCCCTCTAAACCTTTCCTATCTATGTACCTGTCCAGTGGATATTGAAAAGCAAATACAAACTGCAGAAGCTGAAAATGGGTAATAAAAGGAGAAAAAATGCTTGAAATGCATTGCAGGAATGCTGAGCAGTTCAAACCTTTTTCCTGTTTTTATTGATAATAAGGACTTTCATCGCTGCTGTACTTTGATATAAGGATGTGATCAATGTACATGAAGAACCTGATGTATTTTCGATTAACTGTGGCTGGATGAGAAACTGTGTAAGAAGCAATTAAGGATCAATAGAAAGCACAGAACAGGCCCTTTGGCCCATCGAGTCTGCGCCGACCAGTGATCCCTGCGCACTATCACTATCCTACACACAGTAGGGATCATTTTACATTTTTACCAAGCCAATTAGCCTGCAAATCTGTACATCTTTGGAGTGTGGGAGTAAACCGGAGGAAACCTATGCAGGTCATAGAGACAACATACAAACTCCATATGGACAGTACCCTTCGTCATGATCGAACCCGGGTCTCAGATGCGGCAAGGCAGCAGCCTACCGTTGTGCCACCGTGTCGCCGTATACTATAATACTGGTCATGGAGGTGGAGACAGGAGAATTGCAGGTGGCAGTGCATTCTTCTTTGTATGAGCTCTTTATCACATTTTGGAATCTGTGCTTCTTTCTTCATTAGGTCTTCCTTAAGGGCCTGTCCTACAAGCATGCAACTCTATGCGATGAACGCGATCAAATTAGAAGCGGGGGCCGCGGGGAGGTCGGGTGATCCCCTGTACAGGGCCATTCCCACCAGCATGCGCCTGCATGCGGCAAGCGCGACCAAACCGGCAGCAGGGGCCGCGCAGAGGTCGGGTGAGTGGCGCAACGTGGCGCAAAGTGAGGCGAACTTGGAGCGAAGTCTAAGGTAAGTTCGCCAGGACAGAGAGGGGCACACAGAGAGGGGCACAGAGGCACACACACACTGAGGGCCATGGAGCCACACACATAGAGGGTCACGGAGGCACAATGTCGGGGCGGTGTGTAATGCGTCGAGGTGACTGCGAGCCGACAAGCCGTTGCCGCGCGGAATTTTTGAACATAGACAGTTTTTCGGAGCCCCGCGCGATGTCGGGACGAACTCCGCACAATTCCGCACGGCTCCGGCGATCGAAATGGGACCGGCCCCGCGACGCCAGATGGCTCAAGCGACCTCGTTAGGTCGCGCTAATCGCATAGAGTTGCATGCTTGTAGGACAGGCCCTTTATAATCAAGGGCCTGTCCCACTTAGGTGATTTTTCAGCGGACTGCCGGTGAGTGTCAAGCTTGAGGCACTCGCCTGAAAAACCAGGAACTGGAACGGCGAGTGTCAAGAGTGGAACACACACACACACACACACACACCACACCACACCACACCACACCACACCACACACACACACACACACACACACCCCCACACACCCCCCACAAAGGCTGGGGCCATGGAAAACGGGGGAGCGCTGTCTGAAATTCACACGGTGCAAAGCAAAGGTGATACAGAGACACACCGCGATGAACAGGAAGGTTAAGACGGCTAGCACAGTGTACGGTAAATCCTTTAAAAGAGTGGGGATGGGGAGAAGGGGGGAGCAGGGGGGGTTGAGAAGGGGGAGAAGGAGTGGAGACACTTTGAAGAAGCCAGACAACTTTTAATAAGCCAGAGATAAACAGCTGTGAAGTTTGGCAGGCATTTAACATTACCGGTCGGTTTTCCTTGGTTCTACAACTACATGGCGACCCAACTACCACTGCACATACGACTACAGGATTATCGGTTATCTCCATGGCGACCAATTTTTGGTTGCAGAGAATTTTTCAACTTGTTGAAAAATTTGCGGCGACCATATTGAGGCTGCGACTAGTTCCAAGAATGCGGGAACTCCTCGCAACCATGAAGGAGACTCACCAGAGACCACCAGCGATCATGTGACGACCACGTGGCGATCATGAGGCGAGTGCAGAGTTTCCTGCACTCGCCTAAAAAGTCGCCTAAGTGGGACAGGCCCTTTAGTCTTTGAGTTTGGCTTGAACTAAACAGGAAGGAGTAAATTTGGTCAAGACTCATAGTGCAGCACAATGCAAAACTCCTTTTAGTTTATTAAAACTAAGAAAATATAAACAACAATACAAAGCACCAGTTAATAGAAACTAATATAAACACCTACCAAAGAATTACAAAAATATTTACTCAAATAATGATACGGTTTTATCTCTTGACAATAACTTAAACTCAAAAGATAAGTCACTGTAGCAACCATTGAAAGTGGCTTGTTCCTGTCTTTATAGGTGATCAATCTTGTTCTCAGTCCTTTGCAAGTTGTCCTCCGTTTTTCCGCAAACACCCTTTGTACACTCTTCCTAACTTTATGTCCCTGTGATATTCTAGTCGCAACAATCTTTAAAGAAAGCTTCTTATATGTAAACAATTTGATTATGCTCAAAAAGACACAAAGTGCTGTAGTAACTCAGCGGGTCAAGCAGCACCTTAGGGGGACATGAAGAGGCCTCATTTTGGATTTGAACCAGAATTTAGACTGATTGTAGCATAGGGGAGAAAGCTGGATGAGAGGCAGGAGATTGACAAAGCCAGGCAAGTGATGGGTGCATTCGGGGAGGGGTGTTTAATTGGCAAATGGCTAGACTGAGGGCAGTGATCAAAAGCTAAAAGGCCATAAGGTGACGAGTCATGAAATGAGAAGCCAGAGGAAAGGATATGGGTGGAAGAGGACAGGAGGAAGGGGAAAGGGGGGAATGCGGGAGAAATGATGTCCACATAGGGCACTGGGAAGAGGGAGAAAAAAGGTGTGTTGGTGGGGTTGTTGTCCGTTAGCTTATTAAAATTAAATAACTCAATGTTCATATTGAAGTGTATTACAGTTGTTGAAAGCCATTTTCCTGAGTAGTTCCTGTTGTAATCTATGTAATGTCGGAAGCTAATTTGCAAAGAAAGCTCTCACACATAATGAGGTAATAATTCCAAAAAATCCTCTTTTAGAGACCAGGACTGAAAATTACAGTAGTGATCATTGAGGATTTCAATGACCCTAAATTTAATGGGGTTAGGTGGGAGAGATAGATCAGTCATAATTGAATGGCAGGGTGGGCAGATGGGCAGAATGGCCTAATTCTGCACATCACATGACCTTACGGAGAGAAATACATGAATATGTGACAACACATAATTCCTATGACATATATCCTATGACTTTTACCCCACTGCTATAAAGGCACTAAGTGTAGTCGCCAAGGAACGCGGGGACTAAGGGACTGTGGTTGGTACACTGTGAAATTGACAGAAGGATGTAGGGTTGGGTGTTTATGTGTGCTATTTGCATATTTCATATTTATTTTAGTTGTTTATCTTTTTTAATATTTTACCTTGTACGTATCGTTAGCTTTTATGGTTTGAATGGTGCACTGACTGGATGACATTTTTAAATTTCGTTGTACATGGTTCATGTTACCATGACAATAAAGAAACTATTCTATATTTTATTCTATATAAAAACTCTTTTCTGACACAATAAGCAAAGTAACCGAACAAAGGAAGATCAGCTATGCAATCTAAAAATGTGGATTAAAATGGAGAGAATTAAAAGAAGAAAAAGTAGGGGAGCATCTAGGCCAAACTGATCATAAAATACTTAAAAAAAAGATAAACTTTTACGTCGGAAGTATACCAGATTTACACATGAGAGGGAGGCTGAATTCCTAAGGCTGAGAATAGAACAGAATGATTAAATGGCCAATAGCAATGGCAAATGATGATGTAAGAAACAAAACATTTAAAAAGGCCTGGAGACTCCACACATATATATTCTGTTAAATGCACAACAAAATATTAACAGGACTTTGGGATGAATAGGACACAAGTGAGAGTAATGTAAAAGGTGTATATTTATTTATCCCCTCAGCTTAAACCTATGCCCACTGGTTCTTGGCTCCCCCACTCTGCGGACAAGACTAATTAACCCTATCTACCCATCTCATGATTTTGCACACCTCTATACTGTCACCTCTCATCCTCCTGTGCTCCAAGGAATAAAGTCTTAGATTTATCAACCTCTCTCGATAGCTCAGGCCCTCGAGTCGTGGCCTCTGAACCCTCTCCAGAGCCAAAACGATCCTTCCTCATCTGTATAGAGGTGCCCAAAATTGCTCACAATATTCCAAATGCGGCCTGGCCAACACCTTATAGACCCTCAGCATTACATACCTGTTTTTGTATATAAGCCCTCTCAAAATAAATGCTAGCATTGAGTTTGCTTTCTTTACTACCAATTCGACTTGCAGATTAATATTTTGGGAATCCTGCACCAGCATTCACAAGTCCCTTTGCACCTCCAATTTCTAGATTATCTCCCCATTTAGAAAATAATCTACGCCTTTATTCATACTGCCAAAATGCATGACTCCACACATTGCTACACTATATTCCATCTGCCACTTCCCTGCCCACTCCCCCAACCTATCCAAGTCGTTCTGCAGAGATCCTGCATTCTCTACATTACATGCCCCTCCACCTTTTCTTGTATCATCTGCAAACCTGGCCACAAAGCCTTCAATCCCTCGTCCAAATTATTAATATACAATGTGAAGAGCAGCGGCTCCTGCACCGAGCAGAGCGGAACTCCGCTAGTCACTGGCGGCTAACCAGAAAAAGCCCCCTTTGCTACTCTTTACCTTCTACCATCCAGCCAACCTGCTATCCATGCTAGTATCTGCCCCACTGACACCATGGGCTTTCATCTTCCTTAACAGCCTCCCATGTGGCACTTTATCAAAAGCTTTCTGAAAATCTAGGTATACAACATCTGCTGACTCTCCTTTATCCTTCCTACTATTTATTTCTTCAAAGAAACCCAGCAAATTTGTCAGGCAAGACCTCCCCTTCACAAAGCTATGCTGACTTCAGCCTATTTTATCGTGAACTTCTAAGTACTCTGTAACCTCATCCTTTATAATGGACTCTAAAATCTTACCAACCACCGAAGTTAGACTAACCAGCCTACAGTTCCCACTAATGTACTAATGTGACTTAGTACAATTTTTTTAAATGATACAAGGTATTAATGGCGTAGAAGCAGAGAAAGTGTCCCCCTGTGGAGAGGAGCCCATCGAGAGACTTTTAGTGTAAGATAATGAATAAGAAATGCAAAAGGGAATTCAAAACATAAATATTTTTCACCTAAAGTATGGTGGGAATATGGAACTTGCTAACTATGAGAGGCTAGGACAAAAATGTATACATTTAAAAAGACGGACAAGTACATTAAGGAGAAGGGAATGGAGGGTTCTGCTGATAGATTTATATGAGTCTAAATGGGAGAAGGTTCAACTGGGCAAGATGAATAAATGGTCTGTTTCTATGCTGTACAAGTTATGGAAATATCTTCACCAACTTGGTCACTTATGTATATTATAATGACATGAAATATGTACATAGATGTGAGACATCAACTGATGATAATGTGATAACAGAACATACATATACAGATAAAATATATCTTCAAAAGGCATGAAAATTGAAAACAGATTAAGTTAGGAAGAACAAAACAATATTGCCCACGTGCATTGGCTATGGTGCTGTTCAGGTAAATATGTTATTGGCAATTTAAAGTGATTAATAATTATCTTATTCTGAAATATAATAAAACAAAAATCCAATAACAATGTTTTTTGGTTTAAGATTATTGTGTCCTGTTATATAGCTTATATGTCTATTAATTGAAGATATTTTGAGAAGTTAGATTTTGCCAGATGACTCAAGAATCAATCTAGGCATCATAAACCCAATGCTGGAGGCTTCATTTAATCTTCAATCTGTGGTACCTCTGAAGAATTTCCATTCCCTTTATGTGTAGTAGCCTAGATTCTTGTTGGCCGCTTGAAAACCAGCTTCCACTAAAAAGAAAAGAAACAGCCATTTATACAAAAAAAAAATGTTTTAATATATTTTTTGAGTTAAACTAACATTCCAAACAACCTTTCCTGCCATCTCCAAACTCCACCTGCCCCATTTCAAGTAAAGTCTGCAGAACCATCATGGG
Source organism: Raja brachyura (assembly GCA_963514005.1). The sequence continues at coordinate 42,875 of CAUPSL010001216.1, read as the reverse complement.
GCTGAACCTGCAATTGACATTAAATCAACTAAAATGGACATAAGTAAATCCAAATAATGAAAAATGCTTATAATGCTTAAGAAAATCTCAAGCATTTGAGGGCTGCACAGTGGCGCCACGGTAGAATTGCTGCTTTACAGCAGCGCCCGAGACCCGGGTTCAATTCCGACTACGGGTGCTGTCCGTATAGAGTTTGTATGTTCTCCTCGTGACCGTGTGTGTTTTCTCTGAGATCTTCGGTTTCATCCCACTCTCCAAAGCTTTGTAGGTTAATTGGCTGGTATAAGTCAAAAATTGTAATTTGTCCCTAGTATGTGTGTAGGGTAGTGTTAGTGTGTAGGGATCGCTAGCCGGTGTGGAATCGGTGGGCCGATGGGCCTGTTTCCACGCTGAATCTCTAAACTAATAAAAAAACATTATAATACTAATTTCCCATTGAACCATTTGCTTACTAATACACAGGCTGAGTATTACTTTTGAAACATATGTGGTCTCCACTCAAGGACCAAGCGAGTGATTCCTTGCCCCAGCTTTATGCAAGATGATTTCTTTGTGTACGGGTAGGGTCCCGCAGCAGTCCAGATGCTCTTACTCTGGTCTCCATATGGAGGCCTGCAGTCCTGAATTGTGACAATTGTGGCAGCATCTGGCACACAGTAAGTCTGGCTCTCACAGCATGTTTAGCATGTCTGAAACTTACTTCCCTTAGAATGGCACAATGGCAGTGGTTCCGGCCAAAAAGATCCGATCTATCGTGTACTCAATCATTGAATCACCATTTTTATTTCCATTTCCTTTCCCCTTGTGACTACTCGAGGTAGAACTGTACAGCTTGTGCCGCATCAGTATGCCAAGGCAGTGAATGTGAGTAAGTCTTTCAACCAGTGGAAACAGTTAGGAAATCTTGGGGAATCTTTCTCCTCCTTAGTTGATACAAATGAATGTCTCTCCTGGTACCTGCAAACTCTGTTATACAAGGTGGTTGCACAACTCTGTATCATTATGTTGTAAGTCATCGTTTGCAAGAAAGCAGAATAAATACATAACCAATTCTGGAGTATATCTTCTTCTGAAATCTCTTCTGATAACCCGGGGAGTCAGGGTGATTGAGCAGTTAAGGGTGGTATAGCAGCTAAGGATGATATAGTAGCTTTAGACTTCAGATATATAGTGCAGAAACAGGCCCTTTGGCCCACTGAGTCCATGCTGACCAACTAACACTATCATACACACTAGGGTCAATATACAATTTTACCTAAGACAATTAACCTCCAAACCTGTACGTCATTGAAGTGTGGGAAGAAATGCGGAGTACCCGGAGAAAACCCATGCTGTCAGGGAAAAGGTAGAAACTCCAGACAGACAGTAACCGTAGTCAGGACCAAATCTGGGTCTCTGGCGCTGTAAGGCAGCAACTCCTCTGCTGTGCCACCCAACGTTAAAGGGGTGTAGCAGCAGCCACAGGTTATGGGATCGATATATACTGACCTTGAGTGCTATCTGTATGTGGCTTTGTTGTCCCTGTGACCGCATGGGTTTCTCCCGGATGTTCTAATTTAGTCTCACCCCACAAATGCATGCTTGTAAGTTTAGTTTAGTTTAGAGATACAGCATGGAAAAAGACCCTTCGGACCACCCAGTCCCCACTGACCCATGATCACCCGTACACTAGTTCTATCCTGCACAATAGGGAAAATGTTCAGAAGCCAGTTAACCTACAAACTTGCTCATCTTTGGAATGTGGTGGGGGAAACAGGGGCACTCAAGAGAAAACCCATACAGTCACAGGGAGAACATACAAATTCCATCAGACAGTACCCGTAGTCAGGATCAAACCTGGGTCTCTGGTGCTGCAGGGTAGCAACTCTACCGCTATGCCGCTGTGCTGCCCAATGCTGTTTTTAATTCACCCTTTCCTAAACCCATCTTCCTCAGTGGAGCCGACTTCAATCTGATCAGCGTGACTCTGAGAATGTCCCAAAATAGACTGTATTAAGGGGTGGGGGTGAATTAGCCCCACACATGGAAATGATGAAAAAACACTCTAATAACAATTGGCCGTAACCAAATGCATTAATCTCTTGTACTTCTTGTGAATCTAGTGAACTTCTGGAACTATAGAATGTGAACTGAAGAAAATGCAAAAGTAGCTACTGTGTATTTGTAATCAACCAAATGATCAGTGATGTATTTGATATGCCAAACATTATACATATAACCATATAACAATTACAGCACGGAAACAGGCCTTCTCGGCCCTTCCAGTCCGTGCCAACCATTTATTTTCCTCTAGTCCCATCTACCTGCACTCAGACCGTACCCCTCCATTCCCTTCCCGTCCATATACCTATCCACTTTACTTTTAAATGTTAAAATCGATGCTGCCTCCACCACTTCTGCTGGACTATCATTCCACACAGCCACCACTCTCTGAGTAAAGAAGTTCCCCCTCATGTCACCCCTAAACTTATGTCCCTTAATTCTCATGTCATGCCCTCTTGTTTGAATCTTCCCTACCCTCAATGGGAAAAGCTTATCCACGTCAACTCTGTCTATCCCTTTCATCATTTTAAATACCTCAATCAAGTCCCCCCTTAACCTTCTGCGCTCCAAAGAATAAAGACCTAACTTGTTCAACCTTTCGCTGTAACTTAGTTGCTGGAACCCAGGCAACATTCTAGTAAATCTCGTCTGTACTCTCTCTATTTTGTTGACATCCTTCCTATAATTAGGCGACCAAAATTGTACACCATACTCCAGAATTAGTCTTACCAATGTCTTGTACAATTTTAACATTACTTCCCTACTCCTATATTCAATGATCTGATTTATAAAGGCCAGCACACCAAAAGCTTTACCATCCTATCTACATGCGATTCCACCTTCAAGGAACTATGCACAGTTATTCCTAGATCCCTCTGTTCCACAGCATTCCGCAATTCCCTACCATTTACCATGTACATCCTATTTTGATTTGTCCTGCCAAGATGTAGCACCTCACACTTATCAGCATTAAACTCCATCTGCCATCTTTCAGCCCACTCTTCCAAATGGCCCAAATCTCTCTGTAGACTTTGAAAATCTACTTCATTATCCACAGCACCCCCTATCTTAGTATCATCTGCATACTTACTTATCCAATTTTCTACCCCATGATCTAGATCATTGATGTACATGACAAACAACAGTGGACCCAACACAGATCCCTGAGGCACCCCACTGGTCACCGGCTTCCAACCTGACAAACAGCCATCCACCATTACTCTCTGGCATCTCCCATTCAGCCACTGTTGAATCCATCTTGCTACTCTGCCATTAACACCCAAAGATTGAACCTTCTTAACCAACCTTCCATGGGGAACCTTGTCAAAGGCCTTACTGAAATCCATATAGACAACATCCACTGCTTTACCCTCATCAATTTCCCTAGTAACCTCTTAAAAAAATTCAAGATGGTTTGTCAAACATGACCTTCCAGGCACGAATCCATGTTGACTGTTCTTGATCAGACCCTGTTTATCCAGATGCTTATATATATTATCTCTAAGTATCCTTTCCATTAATTTGCCCACCACTGACGTCAAACTAACAGGTCTATAATTGCTAGGTTTATTCTTTGAACCCTTTTTAAACAATGGAACAACATGCGCAGTACGCCAATCTTCCGGCACTATTCCTGTTTCTAATGACATTTGAAATATTTCTGTCATAGCCCCTGCTATTTCTACACTAATTTCCCTCAATGTCCTAGGGAATATCCTATCAGGACCTGGAGACTTGTCCACTTTTATATTTTTCAAAAGTGTCAGTACTTCCTCCTCTTTGAATCTCATAGTTTCCATAGCTACTCTACTTTTTTCCCTTACCTATACATATATAAAAATACAAAAAATAAAATAAAATCATTCACTCCAAAAAAAAGGTGATCTGAAACCTACACTGCACTTTCCCCTAGGTAGACAAAATGCTGGAGAAACGCAGCGGGTGAGGCTGCATCTATGGAAACCTACACTGCACTTTCCCCTGCACTGTTTTACCCTTAAGGGACTGTCCCACGAGCATGTGCCTGCATGCGGCGAGCGCGACCAAACCGGAAGCGGGGGCCGTGCGGAGGTCGGGTGAGTGGCGCAAAGTGGCGCAAAGTTGGAGTGAAGTCCGTGGTAAGTTTGCAAGGACAGAGAGGGACACACAGAGAGAGGGCCATGGAGGCACACAGAGAGAGGGCCACAGAGGCACAGAGAGAGAGGGCCACTGAGGCACACAGAGAGGGACACGGAGTCACACACAGAGAAGGTCACGGAGCCACACAGAGAGGGGCACAGAGAGAGACACATAGGCACGCAGAGAGGCTCACGGAGGCACACAGAGAGGGTCACGGAGGCACACAGAGAGGGTCACGGAGGCACACAGAGAGGGTCACGGAGGCACACAGAGAGGGTCACGGAGGCACACAGAGAGGGTCACGGAGGCACACAGAGAGGGTCACGGAGGCACACAGAGAGGGTCACGGAGGCACACAGAGAGGGTCACGGAGGCACATAGAGAGGGTCACGGAGGCACGAAGTCGAGGCGGTGCGTAATGCGTCGAGGCGGCTGTGGGCTCAAGCGACCACGTTAGGTCAAGCTCGCCGCATGGAGTTGCATGCTGGTGGGACAGGCCCTTTACAATCAAAGGAATGTGTTCCTGGAAACTGAATTAGGACAGGCCCCAAGGCATGCGAGTAGATTTCCCAGCATTAGTCCTTGGGAACTCTAGGAGGTCAGTACAAATGCTTTAGCCTAATCTGCAACGAGAAAGCATTTTAACACAACTAAAATTAAACACGCCAGGACACTGCATTTTGTCGCTTACACATAAAGCAATTAATCAGGCCTCCTAGCATGCCATAAGGAATCTAAGGTTTTAAAGTGAACTTCTGGAACAATAGAATGAGAACTGAAGAAAATGCAAAAGTAGCTACTGTGTATTTGTTAACAATTTGTTTTCTCAAAAAAAGTGAAGTCTTGCTCTCCACAAACCTTACATAATCCACAGGAAAGTACCAATCGTAGCCCCACGAAGCCTGGTTTCAACCCTAAAACCTTTTTTTAATGTAAATCCTCAAAATTGTTACTCTGGTGAACATCCATCAGCTTTTGAAAATGGTGATAAACTCAGATTTTGATTTCCCATCAAAACACTTGGCAAGCATCAGACAGAATAACGTTTCGGAGAACTGGGCAATATTTGGAAACAAATTGGACCAAGATGGCATTAGTTGTCTATGGTAATACATGCAGAGTCACAATGCATTATTTCATTTATACACGTGTAAATGAACAACTGTAGACTGTTCTCTATGGAACAACTAAATGTGAGGCTGACATAGCTGCCTTTAGCTATAGGTTGCTAATCCTGCAAACCATCTGGACCGGACCACATAGGTAATTAATTCCAACTGTGTTCTCTCTCTCTACCTTATGTTGGTGTTGGGTTCCTGTTGTCACGTGCATCGAAAACAAAGTATCTCACCATAGCTCAGTACACATGACAATAATAAACTAATGCCACCATAAGATAGAAAGAGGGAAAACATTGGTGTTAAATTACTAACTACTCTAGGCCAGGTTGTTGTTTTAGACCTGATAAGCAGGATTTGCAGCCTCCAGCTAAAGAAGAGGGAAATAAAGCATCCCTCCTTGGAAATTAAAGGGAATCTGGAGAGGCAGCTGGTATTAGCCAGCAGAGCTTGGCATCAAATGAATGACCTCCCAGCCATAAGGACACTGCAGTTAGAAAGGAATGACCTCGTCAGTCACGACAAAATGGATGGATGTTATTGTCTTTCTTCTTTAGATTTTTTAATGTGAAATTTGTGTATAATTTATGTATAAGTTGTTTTGTGTGTTTGTCTCTGTGCCTGTGATGCTGCTGCAAGCAAGATTCTTCATTGTGTCTATGCCTCACTGTAATTGCGCAAGTGACAATAAAATCAACTTGACTATTGGGATAGGAAACACAAATGTGAAGCAAAGAGGTTAGTCAGCAGGTGATATATGCTACTAGGTCATTAGCTGACTTATCACTGACATTGTGGTGTTAAACCATTAATTACTGAGTGTATGAAAGGTTATATGTCATCCATTGCATTCAGTTATTATAATCTGTTAAGTAAAGTTAGTTGATTACAAAATGAGAAATTACTGATTGTCATCACCGTTCATTAAATTTTCTGCTCCAACTCTTGTAATTTAATCTCCCAGCCATTATTAACATTGATAGACACAGCGATGTTTTCAAGAGAGAGTTAGATATAGCTCTTCGGGCCAACGGAATCAAGGGATATGGGGAAAGTGTACTGATTTTGGATGACTCAAAGGGCCGAATGGCCTACTCCTCCACCTATTTTCTATGTTTCTATGGTGATTCTATTCCTAAAATGCTTAGGACTACAGGAGGAGTGCAGCATTGGAACAGTGCTGAAAAATTCTCAGTGAGCACTAATCGGGAAGTATGAGATATTCAGGTTCAAAAAGGCTTTCCTCTCAGTAGGGAAATGCATGCAGTTCCAAGAGAAAAATGAAAATGTAAATTTGACAATCCTAAGGCAGCCTTCCATAACTTTAAGGAAGACTATTAAAAAGTCTAAGAAAAATCTCAATATTTTTAACAAACCAAATTAATGGCTGCAATGTTTCTGTACCAAGTGTTGGGAAATCATAGGCTGGTTAAATATAAATGATTTTGGAAATATTAATACTCCTCTTGTGTACTCATAGGGTAATTGGAAGCATTTTCAGCATGGCAGACAGGGTGCCAAAGACTTAAAGCTCTGCCCCTGGGAATTTCCCAACTCTTTCTATGGTCATATGCACATAGCCACTTATCAGATCCCTCATCCTTGAGATACTCAACCCCACAGCCTCCCATCGGCTGAATGAGTCCGCGCCAACCAGCGTTCCCCACACTCCACACACCAGGGACAATTTACAATTTTACTGAAGCCAATTAACCTACAAACCTGCAGGTCTTTGGAGTGTGGGAAGAACCCGGAGAAAACCCAGGCAGTTAACCATATAACATATAACATATAACCATATAACAATTACAGCACGAAAACAGGCCATCTCGGCCCTTCAAGTCCGTGCCGAACAACTTTTTTCTCTTAGTCCCACCTGCCTGCACTCATACCATAACCCTCCATACCCTTCTCATCCATATGCCTATCCAATTCCAGTTCACGGAGAGAATGTACAGTCTTTGTGTAAGACTGGTAGAATCTGCAGGGAGTTGATGGGAATGTGGGAAAATAAAATGGAGTTAGTGCAGAATTAGTGTGAATGTGTGCTTGATGGTTAGTGGGTCGAAGGGCCTGCTATATTATGCTATATTACTCAATAACTCAATCTTGTCCTTACCTGCAGATCCTTCAGGGAAGCCAGGATTTACATTGCTGTAGTTCATCCCATATTGGTTATTGAAGTCACTGGCTGGGTCGCCGAAAGAATGCAATGGAATTGTACCAATAACTATTGGTAAATCAACCGTTAAACCCATTGACCGTGGGATATGTACAGTTACCTAAGGAACATCAATCACAGCCTTAAGGATTAAAAAATCTCAACTCCAACATATTTAGTACCTTCCTTTTCTGCTCCACACTTACAGTAACCATTGCCACACTGAGTCAAACATTTGACACCATCCCATCAGAACCACAAAGCTTTACTGAAGGATGGATAAACAATCTGATAAAACCACTTCTTCTTTCATGTGTCATGCACAGCCTAAAGTTGTAGGACAACTTGTTCTTTTTGATCTTCTGTTTGTGCACATCGAGTTGATAGCATTAGTCGAAACAGGGCGGACCACGTGAAGGTTGCAATCTAAATCCACTGTTTACATCACAACAAGATAAATAAATCGAGATACCTGAAAAAGAGCTACATGAAGATAGATACACAAATGCTGGAGTAACTCAGTGGGTCAGGCAGTATATCTGGAGAGAAGGAATAAGTGACGTTTCGGGTCGAAACCCTTCTTCAGTTTCTGACCCGAAACGTCACCTATTCCTTTTCTCCACAGATCCTGCCTGACCCATTGAGTTACTCCAGCATTGTGTGTCTGCCTTTGGTGTAAACTAGCATCTGCAGTTCCTTCCTAAACAATCAGCTACATGGTTTCCATTTACAGAAAGGTTGACACTATTATATAACTGAGAACAGGGGCCTGCTTATAACTCAGGTTGATATTGTGTTCTCAAGATGCTGCCACGTATAACCCCCCTCCCCTCCCCCTTACACCATCACACATATGCAGCCCCAACAATTATATCAGGTTACAATCAAACAGGTCTAACCGAACTTAATGCTCTGCCACCTTTTTTCTGGTGCATAGATTTCCTGGTCTCTGTTTGTTAAGTAATGCCGACCTTAATTGCGAAGATACATTGCAGTAGATTACTAAACCTAATCTGCACATTTAAGCCAGTATAGAGTCAGAGCTATACAGCTTTAGGACAACTTGGCCATGCTGACTAAGATAGGCCTTTTGCCTGCATTTAGCCCAGAGCCTCCAAACCCTTCCGATCCATATATATGTCCAAATGTCTTTTGAAAGTCATAAACTACTGTAAACATATAATTGTTATTTAGAGAAAGGAAAATAGGAAATGGAAACAGGTGTAGGTAATTTGGACTTTTGGGATTTTTAGTTTTGCTACTGCATTCAATACATTTGCTGCTACATTTTGCCGGACTCACTGTCTCAATGCCATATTCCTGCTCTCTCCCTGAATCTCTTGATGCCCATTGTTTGTAGAATCCCATCTTTTTTTAAAGATCTCTAATGACAAGGCCTTCCATGTTGAAGAATTCCACTTCACCAATCTCTGAGATAAGAATATGCAGGGAATTAATGGATATAGACCACTTTCAGTCAGACGTGCCGTTTTATTTAGCATCATGATTTGTGAACAAAAAGCCTGCTCCTGTGCTGAACTGTTCTATATTCTATGTTTAGAATAGGGGGGGGGGGGGGGGGGGGGGGCCACGGCAACTTGTATAGGTAGAATTAAATGGAATTAGTATATGCCGTGTGTAAATAGTTACGATGTTTGTCATGGGCTTGCTGGGCTGAAAGGTCTGTTTTTATGTTGTTTCACTCAATGACTCTATCCTTGCTCCTACTAAAAATCTTTTTTCAGAATGGTATGGGGAAGTGGTGGAAGCAGATACAATAGCAATGTTTAAGATGAATGTAAACAGGCATCTGAACAGGCAGGGAATGGAGGAATAGAGATCATGTGCAAGCAGAAGGGATTAGTTCAAATTGGCTCCATCGTCAGTACAGACATTATGGGCTGAAGCACTTATTCCGGTGCTGGATTGTTCTATGTTCAATGTTCTCCATTTCAGTTTAATGCTATTTTATTCAAACGTTAAAGGTTTTAATGCAAAATGATTTGGGCGGAAGACAACAGCTAGAGGGCAAAAGCAGTCAAAATAGTAGGTTATTTACCTGAATTGAATAGTCCATCTGAATAATGGTGCAGTTCATGAGTGTCGGAATCAATTCAGGGATTTTCAAAATCATTGAATTCCGACTGTCTTTTTGTCCGGCTAGAACTGGCTCTCCTGTGGTTTTGATTATAACCTCCGACATTGCCTTTTTCTTGGTTTTTGCATGGAATGTGGTTGTTTTCATAATGGCTGCCTTTGGCACTACTTTGCGGGAAGAGTGGTTCTCAATTTCAACAAATATTTTAATCGATTCACCTAAAAGTACAAGATCCACAATTCATATAATCTTGAATATTCCTTCTGGACATAACAAATTAGTTACAATAACAAAAGTCAGTAAGTAAAATTGAGGATAATTGAAGAAGGATTTCCACAAGAAGAGAGGCGCAGTTGGTAGAGCTGCTGCCTCATAGTACCAGAGACCTGGGTTCAATCCTAACCTCGGGTGCTGTCTGTGTGGAATTTGCATGTTCTCCCTGTGATCTCAATGGTTTCCACTGTGTGCTCCGGTTCCCTCCCACCTTCCAAAGATGTGCAGGTTTGTAGGTCAACTGGCCATTGTAAAATTGCCCCAAGTTTAGAGAGGGGATGAGAGTAGAATAACATAGAACTACTGTGAACGAGCGATCAGCAGTCGGTGTGGACACAGTGGACTAAATGGACTGTTTCCATGCTGTACTTCCCCCCCCCCCCCCAAAAGATCTGCATCCCAGTATCATCTGGAGTTCCTTCTTACACACTTGTAGAAAAATAGGTGGATATTGTGATAATGATAGTTAGTGATCATCCAAAGTTCTCCAAGTTCTGGAAAACTCTCAATAGTTTGGAAATCTCCAGATGAAAACCGTAATTCAAACACAAGGCAGAACGAAAACACACAATAACAGGCCAGGCCAGTTGGTCCAATGTCCAGTATAATGTGGATAAATGTGAGATTATGCACTTTGGTGGCAAAAACAGGAGGGTAGACAATTATCTTAATGGTGGCAGATTAGGAAAAGGGGAGATGTAACGAGACCTGGGTGTCATGGTACATCAATCATTGAAAGTAGGCATGCAGGTGCAGCAGACAGTGAAGAAAGCAAATGGTATGTCAGCATTTATAGCGAAAGGATTAGAGTATAGGAGCAGGGAGGTTCTACTGCAGTTGTACAGGGTTTAGGTGAGACCACACCTGGAGTATTGCGTACAGTTTTGGTCTCCAAATCTGAGGAAAGACATTCTTGCCAGAGAAGGGGTACAGAGAAGGTTCACCAGACTGATTCCTGGGATGTCAGGACTGTCATATGAGAAAAGAATGGAGGGAGAGAGAAAACTGGGAATTACAGACCAGTTAGTCTAACATCAGTAGTGGGGAAACTGCTAGTTATTAAAGATGGGATAGCAGTACATTTGGAAAGTGGTGAAAGAGAAGGTTCACCAGACTGAAACTTACAAAATTCTTAAGGGGTTGGATAGGCTAGATGCAGGAAGATTGTTCCCGATGTTGGGGAGGTCCAGAACAAGGGGTCACATTCGAAGGATAAGGGGGAATTCCTTAAGGACCGAGATGAGGAAAACATTTTTCACACAGAGAGTGGTGAGTCTCTGGAATTATCTGCCACAGAAGGTAGTTGAGGCCAGTTGATTGGCTATATTTAAGAGGGAGTTAGATGTGGCCCTTGTGGCTAAAGGGATCAGGGGGTATGGAGAGAAGGCAGGTACAGGATACCGAGTTGGATGATCAGCCATGATCATATTGAATGGCGGTGCAGGCTCGACGGGCCGAATGGCCTACTCCTGCACCTATTTTCTATGTTTCTATGTACATCACAAAATCGCAAATCAGTATACCAAATATATTAAATCTAATAAAGGAATTTGGATCCTTTTCAGGATACAGAATAAATTGGAATAAAAGTGAAATTATGACGATAAAACTGCAAGACGCGACACATCTGATAAAATTCCATTTTAAGATTGCTACAGAAAAATTTAAATGCTTGGGAATCAAAATCACCAGAAAATATAAATTTTTATTTAATGCACATTTTATGCCCCTGCTTACTAAATTAAACGCCCAGATTAAATTTTGGAAAACTCTTCCGATGTCTTTAATAGGGCGAATAAATGCTATAAAAATGATTTTTCTACCACAAATTTTATATTTATTCCAATCAATACCAATATACCTACCTAAAAAGTTAAAAAAAAAACTGGAGTCTGATATCACAAATTTTATATGGGATTATATTTTAAATTTTATATAAATCCAATAGAATTCATGGAAGACATTTGTGCAAACCTAAAGAATTTGGTGGATTAACTCTCCCTAATTTTCTGTATTATTATTGGGCAGCAAATGTCAAAAATGTGATTCACCTGTTGGACAATTCTGCCCAACGGGTGGATTGGATAGTAATAGAGAGAGAGGATTGTTCCCCTTTTAATATGGGAGTGATCCTTCTCTCACCAATAAAATTGAATAATACTATAGCAAAAATCCAATTATTCATAGTAGTATTAGAATTTGGAAACAAATAAAATTAACCCTTAAATTAAGACATCTATCGCTCCTCTCTCCCATAGTTAATAATCCGTCATTTAAACCATCCACTATTGATAAATCATTTACACATTGGGAAAGAATAGGAATTAAAACGTTTGGAGACATGTATGAAAATGGAAATTTTTTATCATTCCAACAACTACAACTTAAATACAATCTGAGAAGTAATCAATATTTTAAATATTTTCAAATCCGTGATTATTCGAAAAAATATACACAAGAATACCAAAATTTGACTCCAGATCTATTAGACGAAGCTATGAATAGAGAGGCAGATTCAACTAATTTAATATCATACTTGTATAATATCATCCTAAATATAGAAATACCATCGTCCGATAGAATTAGAAGAGATTGGGAACAAGAACTAGCTATAAAAATCTCAAAAGAGAGTTGGGATAAACATGTGCTATATGTGCATAAATCTTCGATTAATGTAAGACATATTCTAATCCAATTTAAAATCCTACACAGATTATATTATTCGAAAACTAAAATAAGTAAAATCTTTCCAAACGTTTCCCCCATTTGTGATGTTGATCCCAAGAAGCAACTATAGCACATTCCTTTGTTTTTTGCATAAAAATCCAAATATTTTGGAATTAAATTTTACAAAATTGTTAAAAACTAAAATTGAAACCGAACGCAGAATTGATTATTTTTGGAACAATCGAAGTCGGCTTTGAGCTGACTTAGTTCCAAAACTTTCCTTAATTATGGCTTAATAATGGCAAAAAAACTCACACTTAAATTCTGGAAAAACACTCCCACACCAACAGTAAACATGTGGATTTCAAATATGTCCAAACTGTTACACCTTTAAGATACGAGATTCATCCTAGCAGGCAAATCAGACCAATTCCAAAAGATTTGGTCTCCATTTATTGACTTCTTACAAGCATAGGGTGCAACATAACTTTGAAAATAAACAGTTTCAGGACGTGGCGAGGGAGGTATAATGATATGAAGTAGGTACATCCCTTTTATCTTATCTTATTTTCTTATATTTTCTTTTTTATATTTTTCTCTTTCCTCTCTTTTTTATTATTCTTTCTCGTGTTCTACGCCTCTACGTGTTAACAGTCCATCTGTTATTATTATTATTTTTTTTGTCCTGTTTTTAGTTGGTTTCGTTTTATTAGATTGTGTGTGTATGTGGGTGTGGGGGGAGTAACATGTCTGGGTCTCTTCCTTCGAGGAGGGGGGGGGGGATGCGACTTTTCTGTCGTATTCCCCGTCTTCGTCTCTGTCTGCGCCAAGGCCTAATGGCGAAGCTGGCGGCCTCGGGCCCCGGGGCTGTCCCACCGGCGGCGGCGGCGGCGGCGGCGGCGACCCGACTCGATCCCGGAATAGTCCCAGCGGCGGCGGCAGCAGCAGCAGCGGCAGCAATCCGACTCGGTCCCAGAGCGGTTCCAGCAGCAGCAGCAGCGGCGGCGGCCCGACTCGGTCCCGGGGCGGTTCCGGCAGCAGCAGTGGCGGCGGCGGCCCGGCTCGGTCCCGGAGCGGTTCCAGCAGCGGCGGCTCGACTCGGTCCCAGAGCAGTTCCAGCAGCGGCGGAGGCGGCCCGACTCGGTCCCGGGGCAGTTCCAGCAGCGGCAGCGGCCCAACTCGGTGCCGGGGCGGTTCCAGCAGCAGCAGCGGCGGCAGCCCGACTCGGTACCAGGGCAGTTCCAGCAGCAGCGGCGGCGGCAGCAGCAGCGGCGGCCCGACTCAGTTCCGGAGCGGTGGCGGCGGCAATGGCCGACCGCGACCACGGGCCCGGTGGAATCGACTGCCAGTGGACGACATCATCGGGAGGGCGGCAGCTTCAACCACCCCGGGCCGCGGAGTTGAACCGGCCCGTTCGCGGAGCTCGGTTGAACCACGCGACTGACTTACTTACCATCACCCGGTGGGGTCACAACATCTGAAGCCTGGATCGCCTCGGCGCAGAGGGAAACAAAGAGGGAAGAGACAGAGAATTTAAGACTTTGCCTTCCATCACAGTGGGGAGGTGTTTGGTGAACTCACTGTAGTGGATGTTGGATTTGTGTTTGTTGTGTGTTCTGTTATTTTTAAAAAAAGATTGTATGTATGACTGCAGGGGAACAATGTTTCGTTCAGACCGAAAGGTCTGAATGACAAATAAAGAATCTAATCTAATCTAACTTTCTCTCTTTTTCTTCTTCTTAAAGTTTAAAACAAGAAGTGGTACATGAAATGTATTATGTTATTTTTGGCTTATACTACTGTAATGTACACTACTTCTAATAAAAAGAAATGTTAAAAAAATAATTATTATTAGAACCCGCAGAGGATGTATTGAGCAGGATGGATAAAGAAGAACCAATGGTGTGCCAGTACAAGTCACTCTGATGTAACATGATAGTTACGTTTCCAAGAAACATATTACAAAAAAAACCTGTAGGAAATTGTATCAATGGAACTAAGGGCAATACGCACTCTAACTGTGGGACTCAATGACTAAGTGGGGGCATGACGTTTTCTGCTGCATGGAACGGTCTCTAGATTGGAAAATGTCCATGTTGGACACGAAGCATGAGGCTTTTGGGCTCTTCCACCTCCATTGACAACAGCAGGGGCAGTTTCTGCATGCTGGAAATCAACGCATTCCCCATCTATTTATTTATTTATTTATTTATTTACTTATTTCGAGCTGAATAAAAAATAAAAAGCAAGTATGAAACAGTATACAAAAAAACAAAACAAGAATATTTATAAAGTGTCATAAACAATATTTAGGTATGTTACAAAACTTACCTTTAGCGGCGCTGCACTTCTGCCGCTCCCTGTGTGCGCGACTTTCGCGCCTTGCAGAGGGGGGGCGGGCTTAAAGTGCCGTTTTTCAACAGGCAGGACAAATCGATGAATGTCGGGCGATTTGGTTGCTGAAGAAAAATCGCTCCGACATTTCATGAATGGTGGTATTTTTAAATTACTCTACATTATTTATTAACTAGAGTAATTTAAAAATTACCTTCAAAAGCCGTGACCGCAGACAACCGGAAGCATTTTGCGTAGGGGAGAAAAAAAGGTAAATACTTTATTTTTATATTAAAAGTTGGTTTTTCGGGAGGCATTAATAATATTTTTATGTTGCGAAATGGGGTCCCCAAAAAATGTATGAACCCCCAGTATTTTTCCCCCCCGACTTCACCGCTAACCGCAACGTTCCAATCCACCGCATTCCAGTAAAACCCACTCGCTAGTTGATTTAAATGGCCATTAATTTACAGGCTTAAACACTAAATTCCTTCCATTTGGCCCAGAAATTCATGAAAATGAGATTTAAAAATTATGTTATGTTGTGGATTATTGTGTGAATGTTATTTGGACACTTGGGCAATTTAAAAATGTTTATCATTTTTTAAGAAATTGATAGATGTTTAGATCTAGTAATTAAATTTAGATTAAACTGATTTTTTTGTGTTGAGTATTTACTCTTTGTTTTAGCATTTAACTTTATCATTTCTACCTTTTTTGCTAAAACTACAAATAATAACTTGTTTCTGTTAATGCTATTCAGTGTTTTTTTTAATTTACATTGTAAACAGATGTCTCCAAAGAAGAAATGTAAGATTGTCAATCCAAAAGCACAGACAGGCATAGCTAAAGTTCAACTTGAAGTGAAGTTCTCTGTCATGCCAGAGTCTCAGAGGGATCTTAAAAATGGACACATCTTGTACTTGTATACCTTGTTTGGAAAAAGTCTGTCTGAAACAGAGAAATCGCTGAGTTCACATTTCTCTTTGTCGGAAGCAGAAGGCTATTCATTTGGTGCTGTTAAGTTAAGAGTGAAGGCTCTTGTTTCCCAGACTTTGCTTAAGTTTAAAAAACTCACCAATCCCAAGAAACTTGGAGCATTTATGAAAATCTGTGATGAAACTTTTAAACTTTCAGAAGGCAGTCAACACCTTTCTTTAGATAACATTCCACTGCTTGGTGCTCAAGATCCTGAATCCTTGAAATCAGCTGAAAGCCAAGTGCCCATATTTCAAGACACTGAGGACATGGGCGATGACAGTCATAGTCTGCATCCTCCACTGAATCTAGCAATGCCAACAAAAGCTGCTGCCTCACCTGAACCAATGCCATCGACATCTAGTGTTTCAACAAGACGTAGCAGAGCATTTCTAAGTCTTTCACCAGGGAAACAGAAATTGAATAAAAGACTAAAGTTTCTGTCCGAATCCAGGGCTGCTCTTTCAACAAAGTATCACACAAAGATCAGTGAACTTAGGGCACGGTTGAAAACTCCCAAACGTGTAATTAACCAAGCCTTAAAAAGAAAGCAAAACCAAATACATTTAAAGGACAGAAAGATTCAGGAACTCAAAACCAAATCACGTGGGAATACTGTGGCACGAGAGCTGGCTGAAACCAAGGCAGAGCTTTTGAGACTTAAAAAAGCACACAGACAATTGCTGATGTTTCGCGGCAGTACGAAAAAGAGGAAAACTGTTTCAATTCACCTGTACAGAAAAATTCATGAAAATTTAAAGGACAGGGAAGAGGATGTGAGACGCCTCGAATTTGACAATCTTATCCTCAAAGAAACAATCGAAACTCTGCAGGCTGCCAGTATTGTGAAGGCAAAGGTGGGCCAGAAAACTTACTCCTCAACAACAAGGATGCATGTGTTTGACTGTATCGTAAACAAAACTCCCACAGCAAACATTCCAATCCTGATAAGTCAGTTCTACAAGCGGAGTGGACTTCATCTGGATTATGATCCTCGACGCAGTGCAGTTGAAGTTATGGCCCGAGAATTGGGAGCTATTTCTGAGTTGCAAACAGCGGAGATGCTCCTGGCAACAAAGGGTTTGACAGTGGGATTTGATGCAACCACTCAGGAAGAGACCCACATCAACAGTGTTCATTTCACAACCACAAACAAATGTCTCTCTGCAGCAGTGGACGAAATGGCTGGTGGCACTGCTGAGGACTATGCACAACATATCTGTGAAACAATTCACAATTTGTGTAAAACATACACTTACTTCAACGAACAAACAAATTTTCAAGATACCAGACAACAAATAATAGATAACATTTCGAACACAATTAGTGACAGGTGTGCAGCTAATCATGCTGCTATTCGGATAGTGAGTAGTGAGTGGGGTAAATATTTAAACGAGCTCTACTGCCACTTGCATCCGCTTGACACCATTGCTACATCAGTCCGCTCAGCCCTAAAAATGCAGAAACAATCCGGAGGACAATTCTTGTTTGGGAAAGACTGTCTAGCAGTAAATGCCATTCTGCAGATGAGCAAGCTTAGGTACAAAAACGGAAAAGGGGACCCAAAAGGATTTGTTGCGTTTTTAGATGACAGGAACATCCCCCGAGGTGTCCTCCCATGGTACCGTGGCAACAGATTGCACATATTGTTTCACATTGGTGGGAAGCTCATAGAACATTATGACGACTTTGTTGCCCTGCTGAATAGCGGAACATCCTGTGGGGGGTTGAAAAGCGCCATCCTCCATGACTTCACCCAGGCTGAAGCAAAAGTAGAACTTCAGATATTAGGCTTACTTGGCAAATATCTGACTGGGCCTTGGATGAAGCGCTTCTACACTTCAAGCCAGAATCAGATCAACCATGTTGTTGGCATTAAAGTGGTTAAAGGGGTGATTGCTGCCCTAAAGGAAGCCACAGAAAACCCAGACAACTTGATATTGGCAAGGGAAGATTTCTTCGGTGAGGAGGTACATCTTGACGCCACATTGACAAAACTTCGCGAGCTACCAGTACATCCACAGTTCAGATCAAAGATGAGGAGCTGTCTTCAAGCTGTCATCACTGTGTTGGAGAGGCAGTATAGTAAATACTTTGAACTTGATGTAACAGAGAAACTGAAGGAGGAGACTGCATCAGCAAGATCACACAACATTGATGCTGAGGAGATAATGGGGATGTTTAGCTCATCGAAACAGAAATCTCCCAATGCCACCATGTGTTATTTGTCATGTAGGATGCGGGCTTGCAAGAATAGAACAGTCAATTACCTTGATAATCTCGAGGAGCATCGTAGGGAGGAGGTGCTCTGCAAGGCAGTGACATGGGGGAGAGTGCAGAGGAACAGACGGAAGAGAAAACAGAAGGAATTGAGAGCAGAAATCATCAAGCGACAGAAAGGCAAGGAGCATGCTCGGGACACGAAAGAGAGGAAAAAGCTAGGGAAAAAATTGAAAGAGGCTGATTTAAACAGCATTCGCAGAGATTATCCGGATTTGGACTACTCCAAATATGATGATCTACAGGACATTCTTAATGGCAAAGTAGTGGGCAGAAAGGCATGTCATGCGTGGTTTGAAGAGCAAAAACTGGTAGTTTACAATGCCAAAATTGAAAAGTTGAGGAAAAACAACATGTACAGAGTCGCTTATTGGTTGCAATCTGAGGAGTATGATGATGCCACTGATTTTGATATACCGATGTACCAGCTAGCAACTGATCTTCTCTATAAAGACTTTGTCTTTTGCTAGAAATTGTCATTTATTTACCTATCTGTTACGGACTTACAGCATATAATACAATAATATTAAAGTTCTGATCTTTAGAAGATCACATTTTTGAATTTTCAAGGCAGTCTGGGTGTTTATTGCTATTTCCGACGCAATGGTCTATTTTGTAATTAGCTACAATTAGGTAACTAACTAATTATATGCTTTAATTTCAAGTTATCCAAGTAAGATGTTTTATATTTGTTTCAGAATGCTTCAATCTGTAATAACTGAAAATTTCATTGAGTTTTGTTAATTTTTAAGAAAGTTATGGGCTTTTAACTGTCCTCGATCACAGCTTTTGAGTGAAGTCAATACAAAGGCAATGGGGGACAAGATGCTAATTTCCCAGTATGAAAATGGCCATAACTTTTTTTATACAGAAGATATGAAAGTGAACTAGGTATCAAATTAAACTTCTTTTTATGCTTTATCAGATGGGATAAATTGCAGACTTGATTTTTAAAATCTCAAAATTTTGTAACATTGCTACAATATTTATAAATGAATGAATCGTATGTGTCCGAAAAGGAGCAGGAAGAAGCCAAGGCTTATTAATTCCCACTCCTTATTCAACTGCTTATAATTATCTTATACAAATTTAGCAGCTATAAACACCTATTTCCATATGTACACCAAATTATTTACATTTATACACTAATCAAATATTTACAAAGCCATACGAAAAAAAGAGGAAAAAAAGAATAAAAAGAAAAAACCATCATGTACTATACAGTATCTCTTAGTCAAATATGCAACCCATCACCCTATAATCACACTTCCCAATACAATACTTTGAAATGTAATATACAGGAATATATTAAATAAATAGCAAAAGTACATAAGAGGCCGACTGCCTCAGCCTCGGGTGAGTTGCAATTTTCATTTATCCCAGAGATGTAAATTATAAACAAGAAAACGGTCTATTAAATGCTGCAGTGAAACCTCACAGAAAGAGCTGTGAGAAAGCAAATAGCAGTTATTAAACCGTAAACGAGTAACCTGTTAATGTTATATTATGGTGAATATGATACAAAGTAGCAAGAAGAACAGTTTCCGGACTTTTACCTGCCACATAGCCCATCCGTTCAACTTCGGCTTTTAGTGATATTGGGCCAGAAGCACAACACCAACAACAAATAATTTTCTCATTCATTGCTGTGTGTGGTTCCTATCAAAATAACAAGAAAAAAAAACCAGTAAACACTCTTGCTTCCACCAAGATTGTCATTCGTTTCTAAGACCATCAAGTTCAAAGATTTTCTTTGTGCATCAGATTCAATGTACTTAAAAAACAAAAGGTAAACAATATAAATACTAAATTAGCAATCAAGATTAACCTTAGTTGAATGCAAAATATCTGAAGGTCTCCAACTTTCTGATTTACTTTATGAAAGATGACACACAATTAATGCGTTTCATACTTTACTGCTGATGCTATTTTTTTTATGCACTTAAGATTCAGATTAGTTTCCCATGCACACCATGATACAACAAAATTCCAAGTTTGCATGATGTTCATAAACAATAAATGCGATAAATACAATAAAAAAATACGAAGACGAAAGGTGCAGAGCAAAATGGTATAAAGATTTTCATTCAATACAACAAAAATAATAAAATGCAATAATGGAATGGCCAATTGAGGTAGAGCTAAAAATAAGGGTACATGGTAGTACCTCCAGGATAGGAACATGAAAGAGGTGATTGGTTCCAGAGTATGATAGCAGTGGGGAAGAAGCTGTTCTTAAGTATGGATATCCAGTTCTGCAAGCTTCTGTATTTGCTCCCAAAAGGGAGAAGAGAGAAAAGGGAGCATCCAGGTTGGCAGGCATCCTTGATGTTGCTACCAGCCTTCTTAATGCAATACACCAGGAAAATGGACTGAAATGCAGATAGCGATAAGCCTGTGATGGACTGAGCAATCACACTTTGCAGGTTCAGATGGTTGTGAGGAGCGTTGTTGCCATATAGGGCCAAGATGCATAACATCAGAATTCTTTCTATAGCATATCTGTAGAAGTGAGAATCCTGGGTTACACAAAAAGCTGGAGAAACTCAGCGGGTGCAGCAGCATCTAAGGAGTGAAGGAGATAGGCGACGTTTCGGGTCGAGACCCTTCTTCAGAATCCTTGTGGACTTGGAGAATCTTCTCAGATACCTCAAAAACGATATACACTGCTGAGCCTTTTTTGATCACCACAGCAATATAAAGATACACTACATGGTTAGGTTGCCAGGAATACAGATGCCTGGGAATTGGAAGCTGTTGACCATCTCTATAGCAGGTCCATTAATGAGGATTTTTGCACTTCCTTACGTCATACCAACTATTTTGTCTTGCTGATGTTAAAGGCCCAGCAGTTGTTTTCATATCATGACACAATGATTGCTAAAGCAACTAATTGTTCCTTCAAGCAGTCACACAAAATTCTGCAAAACGTACCAATAGTCTGGGAGTGTTAATGTCAACCTGGTTAAATACTGTAAATGGTTCTTTGGTTTTAGTTCTCAGCTTCAGTGGCCTGTGCAGTTTGGCCGTCATCCAATAGCTCACGTGACCATAGGTACCCTTAAAGGAAGAAGGTAGTGGTGGCCTGTTGGGAACACAATAAGTCATGAAGATCAGTGGCTCATAATAGAACACAAATTTAACACGTGCACCTTCAAATGTCCATCACAGATTGCCAGGGTAGAAATTATGCCTGTAACAATGCAGTAAGTTAATGATCCAGATCATTATACAGACCTTCATCAAACCTATCTTTGACCTGAAAAATTAAAGCTGATTCTCTTTGCACAGAAGTACCTGATTTGCTGAGTATTTTTGGCACCTTATGTTTTTATTTCAACGTCTGCCATTTTCCTGATTTTTAAATACCATGGCTCGGTTCTCTCAACGATACTTTCAATCAGACATTAGCATGTCATCTTAATTGATTTGGGGATCTACTCAAATCAGGCTAGACACAGGGAGTTTGTCATAAAGGATCAGCCATCTATTTTAAAGGCCGACTGATAATGTCTGATGAAAAACATATTTGATCATTCAATCATACAGGGGGTACTGTAATTATTTGGAACATATATGCATCAATGTCATGAAGAGACAAGAAACTGCATTGCTGGAATCTTGAGGAAGGAAAACTAAGCGACGGAGGAACTCAGCGAGTAGGGTAACATCTGGGGAGAGAATGAACAGGCAATGTTTCAAGATTATGTCACATTTTAACCCTCAATAAGTTCATGTTTTCTTATTTCTATTTAATTCTAAAGTTTCTAATGCAGAGCATGGTTGTTTAAAAGGTAAACCAATTGCAGACAGATATCAAGGGCTTGAATTCCCATGTGATTTCCTATTACTTTCACCAGGAAATCTTCCTTGGAGGAAGATCAGTGGGAATGTTTAGAAACTATCACTTTAGTGTTTCTTCACAGAAACGTCAACAGATGTGGTCAGAAACAACAGAATTGCAGCCATAGGTATATAACAGTTGCAGAGGGGAGAACTTGTTTTTTTCTTTTGTCCATTTGTAGATTAGCACTAAAAAATAATTCTAGCAGGTGGGTGGCTGGAGGCCTGCAACAGCCTGGGGCACCGCTTGTAAAGACTAGAGAATGGACTGCACTTGGAAAATGGCACCAAAACATGGCGCCTCTTGCATGCGGGCTCAGTACACTATTAATGTACACTTGCTAATCAGGGATCGGGGGTATGGCAATACTCTACTGGACTGTTTGTAAGAAAAAGACTGTGTAAGCACTTCACACATATGACAATAAAATCACTGCTGAACCATTCTGGAGCTTGAGAGTACCAGGACGAGGAAAGGGAACCACTAAATTTTCTTTGTGATGATACTTGGATATGAATGCTCCTCAGTATCTGTGAAGGGTCAGAGTGTGTAAAGGACTTGCTTGCTGTCTAGGGAAAGAAAGGATCAACTCCAAGCATGTGGACAAATGGAATCCAGACAGTATTTGCAAAATCAGTCAATTCAACCTCTATCATCTCAAGTCCAACAATGCAGCCAACTGGCTGGGAGTCCAAAAGCCAGTTTACATCCTGAACACCCGAGAACGTTTTATTCACTTTCTTACCCCTATGTCTTTTTATTTGGGTGCTAATGAAACAAGAAACAAGATTTAATACAAGAATCAGACTTGTAAACAGTCAAGCACAAATTGAATTGGCACTACTCTATCAACACACAGTATGCCACAGCATTCAGTGTGCTATGTGATGAATCTAAATTCGAAATGGAATAGAAATGTTTCCTGTCTGGCTGTAAGGGACAACTGAGAAGAAGAAAGACACATAATGAAAGGGCAATGTGGTCCTACTTACTAATTTAATATAGGTCGTTCTGCTGGAATTTGTGTTTCTATATCACAAATTGGATGCAATGCAATTGTTAAAGTAGGGAACACTATTTTGCTATTGAGGGAGTGCAGCGTAGGTTTACAAGGTTAATTCCCGGGATGGCGGGACTGTCATATGTTGAGAGAATGGAGCAGTTGGGCTTGTACACACTGGAGTTTAGAAGGATGAGAGGGCATTTCATTAAAACATATAAGATTGTTAAGGGCTTGGACACGCTAGAGGCAGGAAATATGTTCCTTGTTGGGGGAGTCCAGAACCAGGGGCCACAGTTTAAGAATAAGGAGTAAGCCATTTAGAACGGAGACGAGGAAACACTTTTTCTCACAGAGAGTGGTGAGTCTGTGGAATTCTCTGCCTCAGAGGGCGGTGGAGGCAGGTTCTTTGGATGCTTTCAAGAGAGAGCTAGATAGGGCTCTTAAAAATAGCGGAGTCAGGGGATATGGGGAGAAGGCAGGAACGGGGTACTGATTGAGGATGATCAGCCATGATCACATTGAATGGTGGTACTGGCTCGAAGGGCCGAATGGCCTACTCCTGCACCTATTGTCTTTTGTCGATTTGTATTTGAGAACGAACGGGGATCTGGCAGGGGTCTGCCGGGAACGAAGGGGGGGCCCAGCGGGAGGCGGACTGCAGCCACGTGGCAGGAAGACTGGTTCGCCGCTGTGAGCAGAAGATAGGTCTGTTTGATTTAATTTTCAAATTTCTGGTGACTCATGAGTTTATGCAAAACAAAGCATTCCGCTGCACCTAGGTACACATGACAATAAAGTATCATTGAATCATTAAATTGAATAAGCCAAATTGGTTATAACACAATTTGAATCAGAAAGGAGAGAACTACTTTAAAATTACTTTGGGAATTGACGAGCAGAAAGCAAGCTTCTTGCAAAAAATTAGTCTGGGTAAAAATATTTTGATATAACTTCTTGAAGTAATCAGTTGTAGTTGCTCCTTAAGGGCACAGTGTATCAATGTCACAGCAGGTGGTCATTGAAGTTGACAAGCAGACAACACTTGTTCGATGATATTCTATTCACGTAACATACAGCCAAGAGTATTTTTAACAGAGTAACAAAAATAAACTTAAAGCTATTAAAAAGACCGTTATTTTTGATATTCCTGCAGGGGAATAGGCTTTGTCACTGCAAGTCTGAAATTCTCTAGCCCCTACCCTCCTTTACCCATTACCACCAGTGGCACAGCGGTAGAGTTGCTGCCTTACAGCGCCAGAGACCAAGGTTCAATCCTGACTATAGATGCTGTCTGTATGGAGTTTGTACGTTCTCCCTGTGACCAGTAGGATTTTCTCAGGGTGCTCCGATTTCCTCCCATACGTGCAGGTTTTTAGGTTAATTGGCTTCAGTAAAATTGCAAATTGTTCCTGGTGCATAGGGTAGTGTTAGTGTACAGGGTGGCCAGCGCGGACTAGGTTGGTCGAAGGGCCTGTTTCCGCGCTGTATCTCTAAAGTCTAAAAGTAAAGTCAAAACACAATTGTTCTTCTAACACAATTTTCTCTCCTGTGACGTTTCTTAGGGTGGCAATGATCACATTATTGCAAAACTGCCTGTATCAGGATTTACCGGTAACTAGTACGATGCTTGAAAGGGAGCCTATGACTGTGCTATTCAGGTATTTCTAGAACGGAAACAAAATTGCACCAGTAATCCAGGTTTATGGAGAGCAAGTCCAGCTTTGAGTCGGAAGCTTTGGCTCCAAAAAGGTGATGAGTTAAGTGGCCAGGGATTCTCACAGGTTGCTCAACAGTACTCAAGGTACACATATTGCCGGATCCAACAAAATATATGCCATCTTCATTGCCCTTGATTGGCAACTAAAAAGCAAACTTGGAGGGAGTTTTCCCCTTTGAGTAGACATGTCTTTCTAAAGAAAGTGAATGACTTCACGGACATTTGAAATTCAAATACATTGCTGTATCTATGCTGTAGTTGACTCACATTTGTGGAAGCACAAGACTGAATGGATACTCATGAATGCCCTCCTGCAGTACAGTAACTTCGTCAGAAGATTCTGTAAAACCAAGGTCAAGAAATTAGTTCAAAAGCGAAATACTGCAGATGCTACCTGAAATAGTAAAAGCAAAGAACATAGAAATATAGAAAAGTAGGTGCAGGAGTAGGCCATTTGGCCCTTCGAGCCAGCACTGGCATTCAATATGATCATGGCTGATCATCTAAAATTAGTACCCCGTTTCTGCTTTTTCCCCCAGGTCCTTTGATTCCTTTAGCCCTAAGAGCTAAATCTAACTCTCTCTTCAAAATATACAGTGAACCGGCCTCCACTGCCTTCTGTGGTAGAGAATTCCACAGATTCACAACTCTCTGGGTGAAGACGTTTTTCCACATCTCAGTCTTAAATGGCTTGCCCCTTATTCTTATACCCCTGGTTCTGGATTTCCCCCAAATGGGGAACATTTTTCCTCCATCTAGCTTGTCCAATCCTTTAAGAATTGTATATGTTTCTATAATATCTCCTCTCATCCTTTTAAATTCCAGTGAATACAAGCCCAGTCGACACATTCTTCCATCATATGTCAGTCCCGCCATTTTGGTGAACCTACACTGCACTCCCTCAATAGCAATAATGTTCTTCTTCAAAATAGGTGACCAAAATGGCACACAATGAGGAAGGGCTGTGATGACAGTTAAGTTTTAGTTTATTGACACAGTGTGATATTCACATTGCACATAGAAGTTGGTTAATTGTTTATAAACTGTATATGTATGTTTGCATTCTTGCATATGCGTGTACATATGCAAGTAGGTGTATGTATATGTTTGTGCAGGTGTGTTTATATTATATATATGTGGATGAGATAAAGTTTGTGAATTAATTGATGAATAGAGGAGAGGGGTAGGAATAGATAAGTGTATACTTCCTCCTACTCCTTTTCGAACATGTAAGATATAATTTGTGATGTTTATGAGGTTATTCAATGAGATGTGTATAGGTTTATTGTTAATTTCATTTTATTGTTATTTTGCTTTGCATTTAACTTTTGTTTTACATGATCAAAATAAATATATAATACTACTTCTACTATGTTTCTTTCATCACAATAGCCTGGCCTACTTGAATTTCCAGCCTTTCACAATTTAAACCACACATCATTTTGAAACATCATATTTCCATAATAAGGATATGGTGTAATTCCTGTGTAGGATGGAACTGCAGATGCTGGTTTACACCAAAGGTAGACACAAAATGCCGGAGAACTTAGTGGGACAGGCAGCATCTCTGGAGAGAAGGAATGGGTGACGTCTTGGATCAAGACCATTCTTTAGACTGAGTCTGGGGTGAGGGAGATACAGAGATATGGAAGGGTTCCACTAATCTTAGGGGTGTAATGTAGTGTAAGTGACTCTGTTCCTTTCCCCGCCTCCATATACTCATCTCCTAACGCTGATTCATCCAGGTCCATTTGATATCAACGTTTCCAAATCTAACAGAGAAAAAAATACTCTGTGATTCTGTGGGGTTTTTTTTAAACTGGTGTGGTCACCTCACAATTTCCATATGGCATCCCATTAGCCCTGTGGTTGCCCAATCACTCAGTCAGGCCATATACAGCCAAAGCCACTTTATGTCTCCATCACTGTTTCATTCCCAGCAAGATTCATGCTATTAGCAAACTGATAAATCGTGCATTTCGTTCCCTGAGGAAAAATCGCTGATGTAAGCCGTGAATAGCTGGAGCTAAGCACTGATCTTTATCATACCCGAAAGGTTGCAGCCTGTCAACCTGATAATGACTCATTTATTCCAACTCCTTGTCTCCCATGTGTTAATCAGCTCTCAGACCACACTAGTATATAACTGCCAATTCCATACCTTCATTAAAAAAAAACGCAAAGTGCTGGAATGATTCAGCGGGTCAGGCAGCATCTCTGAAGAACATGGATAGATGATTTACGGTTCAGGACCCTTCTACAGACATTGGGAAGAAGGGTCCCAACCAAAAATGTCACCATTTCATGTTTCCGCAGAGAGACTGCCTGGCGCACTCAGTTACTCCAGCACTTTGTGTCTTTTTTTGTAAACCTGCATCTGCATTTCCATGTTTCTACTCCATGCCCTCAAATATTGTTCACACAGCCTCCGAAATCAAACATTTTCAAAGCTGTTTGAAAAATAAATAAGAACACCATATCTGCTGCGCTCCCCTTATCTACTGTATGGGTATCTGCTGTAATTGTTATATGGTTATATGGTTATATGGTTACTCTCCTGTATGCATACTTGAAGAATTCCAAGCATTGTCAAAAATAATTTCCCTTTCATATTTGCTCTACAAGAGGATGGAGTAAACAGTTGATTTTCTTAAAAGCAATACGTGTGAGATGCAAGTAACAAGGAACTGCAGATGCTAGTTTAGAGAAGAAATAAAGTAACACCCCATGTTAACTGGAGATGCTGCCTCGCCCGCTGATAACTCCGGCATTTTGTTATGGAGTAACTCAGCAGGTCAGGCAGCAAATCTGGAGAAAATGAATAGGTGAATTTTCAGGTCAGAATTCCTCTTCAGCAAACTGAAGGAGGGTCCTGACCCAAGACATCACCAATCTTTGGGTATAAACCAGCATCTGTTGTTCTTTCTTATCACTCAAGATAGAAACAAAAAGCTGGAGTAACTCAGTGGGTAAGGCAGCATCTCTGGAGAAAAGGAATAGTTGACGTTTCGGGACCCTTCTTCAGACTGGTTCTTATCACACTTTGTTATGTTTACCTGAGTGGCTGTGAGTGCATCATTCAGAGTTCCCCCTGAATGTAACACCATACACTATAAAGACTGCTGAGATTTCCAGAAAAAAAACAATCAGAAATGAATAACATATTAAATGCTGTGCTACAGGTTATTATTGCCTATTGATTAATAATTTCACAGGATGCAGGGAGTAGTTTGTTCCACTGACCCTATGCTTCCCCCAGGAATCTCCTATTCTCCACTGGGACGTTAAAATAAAGACACGAGGGACCACAGAAGATGGAATCATAAGTTCATAAGTGATGGGAGTGGAATTAGGCCATTCAACCCATCATGTCTATTCCGCCATTCAATCACGGCTGATCTATCAATCCCTCCTAACCCCATTCTCCTGCCTTCTCCCCATAACCCTGACACCCGTACGATTCAAGAATCTATCTATCTCTGCCTTAAAAATATCTATTGATTTGGTCTCCATAGACCACAAACTTCTGTGGCAATCAATGAATTCCAGAATCACCACCTTTCTTGAACAAAACTCGAAGGGCTGGAAGAACTTAGCGGGTCAGGCAGCGTATGGGGAGAGAGTCTGAAGAAGGGTCCCGACCCGAAACGTTTCCTAACCATTCTCTCTGTACAGAAGCTGCCTGACAAGCTGAAATCCTCCAGCACTTTGTGTTTTGCAACAGTGGTGCTAGGTATGGCCCTACCCATAACTAGACGGGACATGGACCTTCGTCATTCCACAAACCACAATCTCCGCCAGCAGTGAGGGGGAATAAATAAACACAGGTCTAACGTTTACCCGTTTGTCGAGCGTGTTTAAAGGTGGCAACGTGGCGGGGAGAACCTGCTGCCTTTGTGTCCGCTCCACAGGTAGACAGGACAGGCGAGCTCTGTCTGAAGAAGGGTCCCGACTCGAAACGAACGGCACCGATCCATGCTCTCCAGAGATGCTGCCTGGCCCGCTGAGCTACTCCAGCTCTCTGCGTCCGTTCGTGTATCAACCAGTATCTGCCCTTTCTTGTTTCTACACGGCAATGTAGCTGGACTAAGAGGCACTTTACAGTCTGAAGAAATGGCTCCACACATCCTTTCTCTCCAGAGATGCTGCCTGTCCCGCTGAGTTACCGCACCTGTCGTTCTCTCCTACACTTTACAGTCGGCTTGTTTATAAACTCTATGCAATGCGAGAGGACACTTACCCGACCCAATCAGCAAGTACTTGTGTTTGAAGTATCGCAGTTGCTGAGGGTAATCGTCAGATTGGTCAGAATCGGATGTGTTGCTGTTGTCGGTCCACTGCACATATGCCTCGCCTTTGGCGTGGATTTTCAATGCTTTCACTTCGGTCCTAGCCGTGATCTCCATCACAATGCGCCCGGTGACCCATTCCTCGCAGGAGTAGGTAGGGTGGTCGTAGAGAATCACTAAAGTCTTCACTCTGCCCATGGCTGCGGTCAGTGCAGAGAGAGACTGTCCCGGGACCTGTCCCTCTGTTCAGCGGCGAACAGAAGACAAGACTTGGGATGATCAATGCCACGGTTTTCGTACTTGCCTCCTCCCAGTTGAAGCTTGCAGGGCAAACTGCCAAGAATAGCTTGCCTGCACTTAAATCCTGCTTCTGTCCTGAGCAAAATGAACTACTCAGTAGTAATATGATCTCGCAAACCCGTAGAGACTTTCAGTCCTAGCTCTCTATCCGTGAAAACAATGCCTTCTCCCTGGGCTTGAAGTGATTTGGACCTTTTCCACCCAAGATTCAAGATGCATTTTAATTGTCATATGTACCAATTAAATTACATTGAAATTTTAGTTACCATACAGCCATATTAAGTGAAAAACAACGATACACACAGCCACATAAAAAAATTAACATAAACATCCACCACAGTGGAATCCACATTCCTCACTGTGATGGAAGGTAATAAAGTTCAATCATCTTCCTCCTTTGTTCACCCGTGGTCTGGGCTTCTGAACCCTCCGCATTCGCTGCTGCCGACTGTCCGATGGCCGAGCCCTTGCTTCGGGATGATGAAAACTCCGGGG
Source organism: Raja brachyura (assembly GCA_963514005.1). The sequence goes on along the minus strand of CAUPSL010001216.1, from coordinate 13,157 downwards.
TCGGTACGGATTGGAACACTCCATGGAGCTCCCGAGCCTTTTCTTACCGGAGACCACAGGCTTATGGTGTTAACATCCACAGGGCCCGCGGTTGGAGCTCTCCATGGTCCTCGGCAAAGGATCGTAGCTCCCGATGTTAAAGCCCCCGTTGTGCCCGTGGCTTGTAGCACCGAGCCGGTCTTCAGGAAAGGCCGCACCACTCCACATTATTAGGCCGCGGGGGGGGGGGGGGGGGGGGGGAAACGATACGGAGAAAAATTGAATCTCCGTCGAGGTAAGTGATTTTTAAAAAAGTTTCCCAGAATTCCCCCCAACCCTCAACACATAGAACAGACCGAGAAACATTAAAACATACTTTTAAAACATACTTAAAATAATAAAAACAGAGAGCGGACAAACAGACTGTTGGCAAGGCAGCCACCTCGGTGGCACCCATATCCCTCCTTTCAGATTTACATTTCACTCCTACACTTCTTTCCATATGGACACCCTTTTGTCTATTGAGGGAGTGCAGTGTAGGTTTACAAGGTTAATTCTCAGGATGGCGGGACTGTCATATGCTGAGAGAATGGAGCAGCTGGGCTTGTACACTCTGGAGTTTAGAAGGATGAGAGGGAATCTCATTAAAACATATAAGATTGTTAAGGGCTTGGACACGCTAGACGTAGAAATCGTGTTCCCGATGTTGGGGGACACCAGAACCAGGGGCCACAGTTTAAGAATAAGGAGTAAGCCATTTAGAACAGAGAAGAGGAAACACTTTTTCTCACAGAGAGTGGCGAGTCTGTGGAATTCTCTGCCTCAGAGGGTGGTGGAGGCAGGTTCTCTGGATGCTTTCAAGAGAGAGCTAGATAGGGCTCTTAAAAATAGCGGAGTTAGGGGATATGGAGAGAAGGCAGGAACAGGGTACTGATTGGGGATGATCAACCATGATCACATTGAATGGCTGGCTCGAAGGGCCGAATGGCCGAATGTCCTACTCCTGCATCTATTGTCTATTGTCTCTTTTTCACCTGCAGACCTCACTTACTTTATATATTCTGGCTATCTTCTTGCTGCAGTCCTGATACAGGATCGAGTCCCAAAATCATCTCTTTGCCACACTTACCTTTCTTTCCTAAGTCTCATCCATTGTCAGTGAGCCTAAATGCATATTGGAGAAATCATAACTCGCTTGGGCTGCTTACAGCCCCGTGGAATGTATGTTGATTTCTCTAACTGCAAGTAACCCCTGCATTCCTTCTCTCTCCATCCCTCTCCCACCCAAGTTGCACCGACTTCTCGTTCTCAACCAACAAACAGCTAATAATTGCCTATTTCCTTTATCATCATTTCTTTTTTGCATATCTTTGACAGTGATCAAAATAAAATATATACTACTACTAACTGTTTTTTGCATCACAATAGCCTGGCCTACTTGAATTAGTTGCCTTTCCTATTTTTATTGCATTAAGTTAGTAATTTGTGAAGTGAATGCTTTTTAAGGGAATGCCAAGTTCACTTTAGCTGCAGATTTCTGATGATATTAATCACACATCATTTTGAAATATCACATTTCATAAGTAAGGATATGTTGTAATTCCTGTGTAGGAAGGAACTGCAGATGCTGGTTTACACCAAAGGTAGACACAAAATGCTGGAGTAACTCAGCGAGACAGGCAGCATCTCTGGAGAGAAGGAATGGGTGACATCTTGGGTCGAGACCCTTCTATCGACTGAGAGTCTGGGGAGAGGGAGATACAGAGATATGGAAGGGTTTCACTAATCGTAGGGAAGTGGGGTAATGTAATGTAAGTGACTCTGCTCCTTTCCCCTCCTCCATATACTCATCTCTGGGCTCTGGTGAGATCACATCTGGAGTATTATGTACAGTTTTGGTCTCCTAATTTGAGGTAGGACATCCTTGTGATTGAGGTAGTGCAGCGTAGTTTCTTATACAAAACAGGGTGACTTGGACAGGTTGGGGGAGAGGGCAGATGCATGGCAGATTAAGTTTAATGTGGATAAACGTGATGTTATCCAATTTGGTATCAAAAACAGGAAGGCAGATTACTATCAAAATGGCGTCAAGTTGGGAAAAGAGTAAGTACAACGGGATAGGCGGGTCCTCATTCATCAGTCTATGAAAGTAAGCATGCAGGTACAGCAGGCAGTGAAGAAAGCGAATGGCATGTTGGCCTTTATAACAAGAGGTCGAGTATAGGATCAAAGAGGTCCTTCTGCAGTTGTACGGAGCCCTAGTGAGACCACACCTGGAGTATTGTGTGCAGTTTTGGTCCCCTAATTTGGGGAAGGACATTCTTCCTATTGAGGAAGTGCAGCGTATGTTTACAAGCTTAATTCCCAGGATGGCGGGACTGTGATATGCTGAGAGAATGGAGCACCTGGGCTTGTACATTCTGGAGTTTAGAAGGATGAGAGGGGATCTCATTGAAACATATAAGATTGTTAAGGTTTGGACATGCTAGAGGCAGGAAACATGTTCCCGATGTTGGGGGAGTCCAGAACCAGGGACCACAGTTTAAGAATAAGGAGTAAAGGCCCTGTCTCACGGTGCGAGTTGACACACGAGTGACCCAGAGTGACAGACTCGAGGTTGTGTACGATATTCCAAGTTGATGTGCAAGTGTTTGAGGCGAGTTCCCACGGGTATGGTAATCTGCGATGTTCCGAGTTTGTCTCCAGAGTTACCAAGTTCCCCTCCCGTTACACTTGAGCCAACCGTGAATGAAGGTATGTTTTAATAAAGCAACAATGTTAAAGAAAACATCTCCATCCTGCAGCTTTGAGTTAAAGATAGAATTCAGCGCGGCTGCATCTATTTATATAACCTATAAAAGGGAAAATGCGCACCCTCCAGTGCCAGAGCAGTTATACTTATGATTTGTTAGAAACGCACATCACGTAGTTAGAAGACCAGCTGGCGAAGGTTTGTTATATTTGGAGGGGCAAGTGAAATATAATGATGATAGGTCTGAGGTGTTGCACTTTAGGAGCGCTGAAAAATTCGGACATGTGCAATGAGTGGTAGCAACATTGGGAATATCGTATCAACAAGGAACGTTGTTGTACAAGTGAAAACAAATTACTTGAAGGCAACATCACAACTGGATAAAAGATAGACACAACGTGCCGGAGTAACTCCGTGGGTCAGGCAGCATCTGTGGAGAAAAAGGGTGGGTGTCGTTTCGTTAGACGGGTCCGGATCCAAAACATTTCTCCAGAAATACTGCCTGATCTATGGAGTTACTCGGGCACTTTGTGTCTATCTTTGGTATAAACCAGCATCTGCAGTTATATGTTTCTACTTAGCACAGCTAGATGGGGTGGTTAGGAAGTGCGGGAACCAAATCAAGGAGGGAGTGCGGGAATCAGAAGCAGGTGAGTTTGACGGGAGCGTGGGAGCCGCACACAGCGAGTGGAAAAGTGTTTGGGAAGCCGAACCCAGCCTGAAAGAACGAGCACGGGTATTGGGTCCGAACAGGAATAGGTTAAAGGCTTGAAGAGAAGATGGAGACAGAGACACTCACATTCAACAAGGACAGTAATTCTGCTGTAACATGATTGTTGCTTTGCGAAGTAACGTAGTTTTTTTAATAGAAAATCATAGCAATGGGGAAAAGGTGTTTCACCCTTGCAGTAATCAAGTTATTTTCCTGTGGTGTTTTGAATAACTAAGTTTATTTATGTTACTGCAAGCTAAAATACAAAGGTTGTGTGTTACATTGTTTAATAGAGTTTCGTTGTTCAAATATCAAAGGAAGCGATTGTTTGTCAATTTCTATGGTAGTTAAACCCATAGTTGGGCTCCGGTGATTGGGTTGATCATGAGATCATGGTGCCTCGTCACTGCTGGAAGGCTACATGGAAGCATTTTTGTCTGCTTGCTAATTTCCAAACTAACTGTAGTTCCCAACCTGAAGGGCCCCTTTCTGTGCAGTATGAAGCAATAATGAAAACAAAACAGTACAGAAGAGCCAGGGTGTGTAGGAAGCACAGGCAGAACAGGGGCAGAGGGACAGGAGCAGACGCTGTATGTGTGGGGAACTAGTGGTACTTCCCCAACTCTACCCCCACTCTACATCTCTGCGTCTCATCATACAGATCAAACTCCCCACCATTGACTACAAGTCGATTTCATGCTGCTTCGGGAAAGCAGCCATCTGAACTAAAGACCTTTCCTACCAGGGCCATTCCTTCCTCTCCCCGCTCCCATCGGAAGAAGAAACAGAAGCTTAAAAGCGCGCATCAGTAGAATCAGGAATGCATTCTTTCCCTCTGTTATCAGGCTTTTGAATGGTCCTTCCATAAGTTGGGGGACCGTTCAATTCTCCTCTACCCCATTGTGGCCATTGGTCTTTATCTCTGGAATTCAGCGCTAAAATATTGAGAACGACAAGATCTGCATTTTGTTTCTGTCCCGATCTATGTACTTGAATTTAGTTTATTTCTATTTATGTATAGTATTATCTGATTTGACTGGATAGCATGCAAAACATAACTTTACACATGAAAGTAATAAATCTAAACCTAATGTTGTTTGTATCGGGTAGTTGTGCATTGTCGTGGTGAGTTTGTCGGTAGCAAGCATCTTTCTGAAAGCAATGAATGCTGAGGGCAAACATTAACAACCTGAATACGGACTTCCAGAAGGGTCTTGACAAAGTCACAATACGTGGTGTAAAGTGAATATTGAAAGCATGTACATGAGGTCAACAAAATATTAGACAATCTTGGTAAATGCTTGTGGGAAAGTGAATAGTGTGCCCCCCCCCCTCCTCCTGGATCACAGTCACAGTCATCGGTAGCCACAGTCACCCGTAAATAAACCCACTACATCCAATATGCGACTTTTTATGATCATGGATGACAATCCATTTAACCTCAGTGTAAATTCAAATGAAGGTTCCTGCTCCCGCCTTCTGCTGTCACTTTCAATGCAGCTACTATTGGAGTCTGGCCTCGGGTAACTCCATTCCCACCTGGGGAATGAAAAGTTTCCATTGACGGTGCCAGGGTAGACTCACGAATCAATAAGGTAAACGCACGGGCCACTACGTTATGACAACGAGTTTAAATGTTTCAATTTTTAACTTGAACATTACATTTGACTCGTGGAAAATATCAAACATGTTTGATTTTTTTCACGAGTTCACAAGTTTCACGGGTACCTACCGTTAGCACCACGAGTCGCTAAGTTGCTCGCGCGAATTCCGACGTTTCCGCTACGTTGATTGTACGGGATTACCGCGAGTGAAAACTCGGGGTACCTCGTGGGACAACTCGCACCGTGAGACAGGGGTTTAAGGCATTTAGAACGGAGACGAGGAAACACTTTTTCTCACAGAGAGTGGTGAGTCTGTGGAATTCTCTGCCTCAGAGGGCGGTGGTGGCCGGTTATCTGGATACTTTCAAGAGAGAGCTAATTAGGGCTCTTAAAGAAAGCAAAGTCAGGGGATATGGGAAGAAGGCAGGAACGGGGTACTGATTGGGGATGATCAGCCATGATCACATTGAATGCTGTGTTGGCTAGAAGGGCCGATTGGCCTACTCCTGCACCTATCATCTATTGTCTATAACGTCACAATTTTCATATTGCATCCCATTAGCCCTGTACTTGCCCAATCATTCAGTCTGGTCATATGCAGCCACAGCCAATTTATACCTCCATCACTGTTTCATTCCCAGCAAGATTCATGTTAGAATTCCTCTTCAGCAAACTGAAGGAGGGTCCTGACCCAAGACATCACCAATCTGTTGGTATAAACCAGCATCTGTTGGTCTTTCTTATCACTCAAGATAGAAACAAAAAGCTGGAGTAACTCTTTGGGTCAGACAGCATCTCTGGAGAAAAGGAATAGGTGACGTTTCGGGTCCCTTCTTCAGACTGGTTCTTATCACACTTTGTTATGTTTATCTGAGTGGATGTGAGTGCATCAGTCAGCGTTCCCCTTGAATGTAATACCATACAATATGAAGACTGCTGAGATTTCCAGAAAAAAATAATCAGAAATGAATAATATATTAAATGCTGTGTTACAGGTTATTTTTGCCTCTTGATTAATATTATTTCCCAGGATGCAGGGAGTAGTTTGTTCCACTGATCCTATGCTTCCCCCAGGATCTCTTATTCTCCACTGGGACTTTAAAATAGAGACTCAAGGGACCACAGATGGTTGAATCACAAGGTCATAAGTGATGGGAGTGGAATTAGACCATTCGGCCCATCATGTCTATCCGCCATTCAATCACGGCTGATCTATCTCTCCCTCCTAACCCCATTCTCTTGCCTTCTCCCCATAACCCTGACACCAATACGATTCAAGAATCTATCTATCTCTGCCTTAAAAATATCTATTGACTTGGCCTCCACGGACCACAAACTTCTGTGGCAGTCAATGAATTCCAGATTCACCACCCTTCTTGAACAAAACTCGAAGGACTGGAAGAACGCAGCGGGTCAGGCAGCGTATGGGGAGAGAGTCTGAAGAAGGGTCTCGACCCGAAACGTCGCCTATCTCCTTCGCTCCTTAGATGCTGCTGCACCCGCTGAGTTTCTCCAGCTTTTTGTGTAACCCTCGATTCTCCAGCATCTGCAGTTCCTTCTTTAACAATTTGTCTACTCCACTGCGATATCTCCTCAAGGTATGCCTACTTTGAAGAAGTTCTCCTCCTCCCTAGGAAGAAGGGTCTCGACCCGAAACGTCGCCTATCTCCTTCGCTCCTTAGATGCTGCTGCACCCGCTGAGTTTCTCCAGCTTTATGTGTAACCCTCTCTGTGCAGAAGCTGCCTGAAAAGCTGAAATCCTTCAGCACTGCGTGTTTTGCAACAGTGGAGCTAGGTATGGCCCTACCCATAACAAGACGGGACATGGACATCGTCATTCCACAAACCACAATCTCCGATAGCAGTTAGGGGGGATAAAATAAACACAGGTATAAAGTTTACCCGTTTGTCTAGCGCGTTTAAAGGTGGCAACGTGGCGGGGAGAACTCGCTGCCTTTGTGTCCGCTCCACATGTAGACGAGACAGGCGGACTCTGTCTGAAGAAGGGTCCCGACCCGGAACGAACGGCACCGATCCATGCTCTCCAGAGATGCTGCCTGGCCCGCTGAGCTACTCCAGCTCTCGGCGTCCTTTCGTGTATCAACCAGTATCTGCCCTTTGGTACACAAAAGGCTGGGGAAACTCAGCAGGTGCAGCAGCATCTAAGGAGCGAAGGAGATAGGCCACGTTTCGGGTCGAGACCCTTGCCCTTTCTTGTTTCTACGCGCCAATGTCGCTGCACTGAGAGGCACTTTACAGTCTGAAGGAATGGCTCCACCCATCCTTTCTCTCCAGAGATGCTGCCTTTAAGCTGAGTTACTCCAGCATTTTGCGGCTATCTTCGGTGTAAACCCGCATCTGTAGTTCCCTCCTACACTTTACAGTCGGGTTGTTTATAAACTCTCTGCAACGCGAGGGCACACTCACCCGACCCAATCAGCAAGTACTTGTGTTTGAAGTATCGTAGTTTCTGAGTGTAAGTGTCAGATTCGTGAGAATCGGATGAATTGTTGCTTTCGGTCCAGTAGACGTACGCATCGCCTTTGGCGTGGATTTTCAACGCTTTCACTTCGGTCCTATCCGTGAGTTCCACTACAATGCGCCCGGACACCCATTCCCCGCAGGAGTAGGTAGGGCGGTCGTAGACGATCGCTAAATTCTTCACTCTGCCCATGGCTGCGGTCAGTGCAGAGAGAGACTATCGCGGGACCACTCCCTCCGCCGAGTGGCGAACAGAAGACAAGACTTGGGAATGATCAATGCCACGGTTTTCGTGCCTCGCCTCCACCCCGTTGAAGCTTTCGGGGCAAACTGCCAAGAATAGCTTGCCTGCACCGTCCTGAGCGACGGTAAGTATTCAGTAGTAATAAGATTTCGCAAACCCGCAGAGACTTTCTGTCAGCGAAAACAACGCCTTCTCACTGGGCTTAAATTGATTTAGACAACTTCCTCTTCCACCCAAGATTCAAGATTCAATTTAATTGCAACATGCACCAATTAAGGTACAGTGAAATTTGAGTTACCATACAGCCATACTAAGTGAAAAAAAAATAATACACACAGCCACAGAAAATAAAATTTAACATAAACATCCACCACAGTGGACTCCACATTCCTCACTGTGATGGAAGGCAATAAAATACTATCTAAATGGCACCAGGTTGGGAGAAGGGGAAGTACAACATGATCTGGGGTCCTGGTACATCAGTCTATGAAAGTAAAGCCCCTGTCCCACTTAGGAAACCTGAACGGAAACCTCTGGAGACCGTGTGCCTCCCAAGGTTTCCGTGAAGTTCCCAGAGGTTCCCGTGAGGTTCCCGGGGGTTCTGGTCACTCTCCATGAGTCACCAGAGGTTCTTGTCAATTTCCTGGAGAGCCTCAACCGAAGCATGTGCTGCATCTACTGACCAAAGATCCTATAGGATCTTTGCTGCCGACTGCGCACACACACACACACAAACACATCGCGAAGGTGGGGGCCAGGGACAGCGGAGGAGCGCTTTCTGCGTGTTGAAGAAGAAAGTAAACGGCTGCCACAGAGCATGGTAAGTCCTTTAGAGAGCACGGGAGGGAGAGAAGGACAGAGAAGGAGAGAGAAGGGGAGAGATAAGGGGAGAGAACGGGGGGACAACGGGGGGACAACGGAGGGGAGAAGGAGTGGAGACAGTTTTAATAAATTTAATAAAGTCAGCTGGCATTTTATCTTCCGGAGGATCTTCACAGTTAGGAAACCTGAACGGAAACCTCTGGAGACCTTGCGCCCCACCCAAGGTTTCCATGACTTTCCGGTCACTCTCCCTAATTGTGGAAAGTGGTTTCCGCATAATCGCGGCTTCTACTATGTTCCTGTGATTATTTTTCAAAAATCGAAACTGGCCCGCAACTAAAAATAGGTTGCCGTTTTGTCGAAGCCAGTGGTGGGATCGCATTTTTACTTACAGCCAGTCGAAGGCCTTCACTGACCGGCCATTCTGATTGGCTCATTGGCGTTTTCAGCAAATAAATCTTATTTGGTTTTCAGGACCTAGAAGATCCGCTGGAAGGTAAAATGCCCCCCGTTCTCTCCCCTTCTCCCCCCTTCCACGCCCTTCTCTCTCCCCTTCTCTGTCCTTCTCTCTCCCTTTCTCTGTCCTTTTCTCCCTCCCTCCCGTGCTCTCTAAAGCACTTGCCGTGCTCTATGGCAGCCATTTACTTTCTTCTTCAACACGCAGAAAGCGCTCCTCCGCTGTCCCTGGCCCCCACCTTCGCGATGTGTTTGTGTTTGTGTGTGGGTGCGGTCGGCAGCTTTGGTCAGTAGATGCAGCTCACGCTTTGGTTGAGGCTCTCCAGGCAATTGACCAGAACCTCTGATGAGTCACGGAGAGTGACCAGAACACCTGGAAACCTCTGGGAACCACACGGAAACCTTGGGTGGGGCACACGGTCTCCAGAGGTTTCCATTCAGGTTTCCAAAGTGGGACAAGGGCTTAAGCATGCAGGTACAGCAGGCAGTGAAGAAAGCGAATTACATGTTGGCCTTTATAACAAGAGGAATCGAATATAGGAGCAAAGAGGTCCTTCTGCAGTTGTACAGAGCCCTAGTGAGACCACACCTGGAGTATTGTGTGCAGTTTTGGTCCCCTAATTTGAGGAAGGACATTCTTGCTATTGAGGGAGTGCAGCGTAAGTTTACAAGGTTAATTCCCGGGATGGCGGGACAGTCATATGCTGAGAGAATGGAGCAGCTGTGCTTGTACACTCTGGAGTTTAGAAGGATGAGAGAAGATCTCATTGAAACATATAAGATTGTTATGGGCTTGGACATGCTAGAGGCAGGAAACATGTTCCCGATGTTGGGGGAGTCCAGAACCAGGGGCCACAGTTTAAAAATAAGGAGTAAGCCATTTAGAACGTAGATGAGGAAACACTTTTTCTCACAGAGAGTGTTGAGTTTGTGGAATTCTCTGCCTCAGAGGGTGGTGGAGGCAGGTTCTCTGGATACTTTCAAGAGAGAGCTAGATAGGGCTCTTAAAAATAGTTGTCTGGGGATATGGGGAGAAGGCAGGAACGGGGTACTGATTGGAGATGATCAGCCATGATCTCATTGAATGGCGGTGCTGGCTCGAAGGGCCAAATGGCCTACTCCTGCACTTATTGTCTATTGTCGATTGTAAAGTTCAATCATCTTCCTCCTTTGTTCACCCGTGGTTGGGGCTTCTGAACCCTCTGCATTTACCGCTGCCTACGGTCCGATGTCCGATCCCTCGCGTCGAGATGATGGAAACTCTGGCATCCGCAGACCATGCGGTTGGAGCTCTCCACAATCCTCAGCATAGGATCGCAGCTCCGATGTAAAAAGTCTGTGCCACACACACGGCTTGAAGCGCCGGGCTGGTCTTCACGAAAGGCCGCTCCACTCCACGTTGATTGGAAAAAAATGTTTTCCCTAATTCCCCCCACCTAGAACAGACCTAGAAACATTAAAACATACTTTTAAAACAAACCTAAAACAATAAAAACAGAGAGCGGACGAACAGACTGTTGACGAGGCAGCCGCCTCAGTGGCACCACCCAGTGTCTCCCATATCCGTCCTTTCGGGTTTACATTTCACTCCTCCACTTCTTTCCTTTAAGACAGCCTTTTGTCTCTTTTTCACCTTCAGCCCTTGTCACTTGATATATTCTGGCTATCTTCTTGCTGCAATCCTGATGCAGGATCGTGTCCCAAAATCATCTCTTTGCCACGTTTACCTTTCTGTCCTAGGCCTCCTCCATCGTCAGAGTGAGCCTAAATGCAAATTGGAGGAATCATATTTCGCTTGGGCAGCTTACAGCCCCGTGGTATGAATATTGATTTCTCCAACTTCAAGTAAACCCTGCATTCCTTCTCTCTCCATCCCTCCCCCACCCAAGTTGCACCAGCTTCTTGTTCTCACCCAACAAACAGCTAACAATAGCCCATTTGCTTTGTCATTGTTACTTTTTTGCATATCTTTCATTCATTGTTCTATATCTCTCCACATTATTGTCTATATCTCTCGTTTCCCTTTCCCATGACTTGTAGTCAAAGAAGTGACTCGACTCAAAACGTCACCCATTCCTTCTCTACAGAAATATTGCCTGTCCCGCTGAAATTATCCAGCTTTTTGTCTCTATCTTCAGCATCTGCAGTTCATTCCTACACACTTCTTCCTCAACTGATGAATCAGTGCTCCCCCTGTTCCGGAGCACCAAGTAGTGGACTCACCACTCTCTGTGAGAAAAGTGTTTCTTCGTCTCCGTTCTAAATGGCTTACTCCATATTCTTAAATTGTGGCCCCTGGTTCTGGACTCCCCCAACATCGAGAACATATTTCCTGCCTCTAGCGTGTCCAAGCCCTTAACAATCTTATATGTTTCAATGAGATCCCCTCTCATCCTTCCAAACTCAGCCCAGCTGCTCCATTCTCTCAGCATATGACTGTCCCGCCATCCCGGGAATTAACCTTGTGAACCTACGCTGCACTCCCTCAATAGCAAGAATGTCCTTCCTCAAATTAGGGGACCAAAACTGCACACAATACTCCAGGTGTGGTCTCACTAGGGCTTGGTACAACTGCAGAAGGACCTCTTTGTTCCTATATTTGATTCCTCTTGTTATAAAGGCCAACATGCCATTCGCTTTCTTCACTGTCTGCTGTACCTGCAAGCTTACTTTCATACTCTGATATACAAGGACCCCCAGATCACATTTTACCAACTTGACGCCATTTAGATAGTAATCTGCCTTCCTGTTTTTGCTACCAAAGTGGATAACCTCACATTTATCCGCATTAAACTTCATCTGCCATGCATCTGTCCACTCCCCCAACCTGTCCAAGTTACCCTGCATTCTCATAGCATCTTCCTCACAGTTCACACTGCCAAACAGCTTTGTATCATCTGCAAATTTGCTAATGTTACTTTGAGTCCCTTCATCCAAATCATTGATGTGTATTGTAAATATCTGCGGTCCCAGCACCGAGCCTTGAGGTACCCCACTACTCACTGCCTGTCATTTTGAAAGGGACCCGTTAATCCCTACTCTTTGTTTCCTGTCTGCCAACCACTTCTCTATCCATGTCAGCACTCTACCCCTAACATCATGGGCCCTAATTTTGCCAACTAATCTCCTATGTGGGACCTTATCAAATGCTTTCTGAAGTCCAGGTACACCACATGCCACTGACTCTCCCTTGTTCATTTTCTTAGTTACATCTTCAAAAAATTCCAAAAGATTAGTCAAGCATGATTTCCCCTTTGTAAATCCGTGCCGACTCGGACCGATCCTGTTAAGGGTGTCCCACCAGCATGCAACTCTATGCGATGAACGTGATCAAACCGGCAGCGGGGGCCGCGCGGAGGTCGGGTGATCCCCTGTACAGGGCCGTTCCCACCAGCATGCGCCTGCATGCGGCAAGCGCAACTAAACCGGCAGCGAGGGCCGCGCGGAGGTTGGGTGAGTGGCGCAACGCGGCGCAATGCGAGGCGAACTTGAAGCAAGTCCAAGGTAAGTTCGGCAGGACTTAGAGGGGTACACAGAGAGGGGCACCGAGACACACACACATACAGGGCCACGGAGCCACACACATAGAGGGTCATGGAGGCACTTACAAATAAGTTCACTGAGGCACGATGTTCGGGCGGTGTGTAAATGTCGAGGCGACTGCGAGCCAACAAGCCGTTGCCGCGCGGGATTTTTAGACATAGTCCGTTTTTCGGAGCCCCCGCGCGGTGTCGGGACGAACTCTGGACGAACTCCGCACAATTCCGCGTGGCTCCGGCGATCGATGTGGGACCGGCCCCGCGACGCCCGTACGGCTCAAGCGACCACGTTAGGTCGCGCTAATCGCGTAGAGTTGCATGCTGGTGGGACAGGCCCTTTACTGCTATCCAAATGTGCGGCTATTTCATTTTTTATAATTGACTCCAGCATTTTCCCCACCACCGATGTCAGGCTAACTGGTCTATAATTCCCCGTTTTCTCTCTCCCGCCTTTCTTAAAAAGTGGGATAACATTAGCTACCCTCCAATCCACAGGAACTGATCTGAGTCTATAGAACATTGGAAAGTTATCACCAATGCATTCATAAGTACCCTGGGATGCAGACCA